>PVJC01053562.1:0-10783 GCA_004026665.1 Murina feae | reverse complement strand
GTGACCTGCCATCAAGAATTTGAGTGGTGCCTAAAGTTTTCACAGTGATTTGATAATGCCTCTTAGTAAGTGCTCTCGGAGTTCAGATGGCAGAGGTTGGCAGTCCTGCTTCATGTTTCAATGTGAGAGCGCATCTATCCTTAAGGGGCTTTGACATCCTGAGGATATGCTTACCCCACGGCTGAGATGGTGGTGATGCGTGATAGACTCTAGACCCCACAGAGCCAGCAACGCAGGTTTGTCACAGGAAATAGCAGTGGATGAAATAGAGGGCAGAGCCAGAGCAGGAAAGAGAGGTAAGATGCCATCTGACCTGTGGAAACTGACAGAACTCCTGCAAGTGCAGGTGGGCCACCTCCTGGTGACTCTTGGGAGTAATTGGGGAGACACTGCTGGCAGCTAGTAGTCCTGCAAAACTGCCAAGAGCAAGAACCTCTGAAACACAGGCTACATGGACACAGAATGCTGGACTGAGAGGTTCTACATTTCATCAGCACACTTCACAGCCCAGCCACAGCCCAGAGAGGCCAAGTGATTTCCCAGCATTATGCAGCCACTTTAGAACCCACTACTTTTCAACCCCACCCCCCAATTGCTATCTTCAATGCACAGCAGGTATCTAAGGCTTTCCTCTCAGATTGAAAGGTTTTCTTGTGTTTTCAGTTCCAATTACTAAAATGAGGGGCTTTTGGGGTCCTTTTAAATGACATAGATGTGTGATTCAGGGGTATGTCTCCAACTGCAGGATCTTCAGAACCTATTACCACATCTAAGGCTCTGGATGGTACTGTTCATACAGAAATGTTCATAGAGGGTTCGGAGCAGATTCTGACGGTGAATCTGTACTGAAACCTTCCCTCTTCCATGCTATTGCCCCTATTCTACTCCCCCTCACCCCCTCCCTCACACACATGCCTCATCCACACTGACAGAATCACTGGTCCAGACAGCTTATGATGGGGTGGGGAGAAGAAGGAACCAGAAAAAGGGCAGAGGGACCCGGGGGCAAATCTCAGCCTGAGTCATACTTGAAAGAGACTGAGACCATATGCTGAGTATAGAGAGTTAGAGTCAAAGCAGAACCAAACTTGGAGCAGGGGAGGGACAAGCTTCTAGGAAAAATAGAGCAAAGGAGGAGGATGTAGGGAAGGTAAAGCAGAAAGATTTCCTTATAAGCGCTAACACTTATCAACTGACTAGAGGCTGAGTGCACAAATTCGTGCACAGGTGGGGTCTGGCCGGCCCTGCCCCCAATTAGAGAGGGAGGGGCGATTGGGGTGGGGCTGGCTGGGGGAGGGCCTGCAGATGGTTAGCCAGCCGGCCCACCCCCTGGTCAAACTCCTGGTTGAGGGGAACAATTTGCATGTTAGCCTTTTATTATATAGGATGGGAGCTCCCAGAGCAGGTCAGGGGTCAAGCTTCATAGGGTTGTTCAGTGATGAGCCAGTGGTATCTGCTCTGGACAACAAAGGGGAAGTCAGTGCACTGGATATTTGCAGCACATGACAATATCACCAAATGGTTCATCCAACACAATTTCTCTTTTATTTTTTAAGGTATTGGAGTTGCTCATTTAAGCCCTTCACATCCTAGTACTTTCCCAGCAGCAAATAGAATTTATGACTTTACTGTACATGTGCAGACTGTCTCATCTCCACCCCTTATGGCTTCACCCCTTATCAAAGGGACCTTCGATAAGTCCCTTATTTCTTGAGTGTCTCATTTTCTCAATTTGTAAAATGGCAAGAAAACTCATACAGATTTTGTGAACATTAAATGCAATAACGAAGGAACTTTCCCTAGAACCATGCCTGGGACACAGGCCGCATTCAATAAATGTAAACTGTTTATTACACGGCTATCCCTGACCTTGGACAATTGCCAGGCACAGCTTTGGGGTGTCCATGATGTGTAAGCATGAGGACCAGATTTAAAAGGCTGGAGCAAACATGGGGTTAATTGGACAACGCCTTTTTTTTCTGACAATACTGTAAGGTGGTTTTAGTCTGAGTATTTAAAATAAAACTTTAAGGTATGTTTTGAATTTAGTTGCTGCGGGGGGAGGGAGGGATGTTCTCAAAAACAATGTGGATTTCATAAAAACAGCCTCCACCTAATCCGCATTGGCGCTAAGTGGGGGCTTTTGTTTAAACCACTGTGCCACTTAATGACCTTGCTCTATGGTTATTTTTAGTCTGTAAACTTTTGAAAAGCCTCCTCTGTTCTGGAAGGGGGAATGGTGTGGTGGGGGGAGTGGGGAGGGAGCGGGGGGAGGGGAAAGGCTTGGACCAAGCAGGCTTAGGTCCTCATATTGTGTAACAAGACTGCTGTGTGCAGACGGGGAGGAAGGTGGCAGATAGGGGATGAAGGTGGCAGGTGCCTTCTTCTTTGAACTCCACCTTGTTGCCTTCCTGGGGACCTGGCAGCCTGTGAGTGCACCACTCACCTCCAAGCCCCTCAACCAGAGGCTCTTGATTCACTCCTACCCTTAGTACCTGAGGTTTAGGGGAAGTGGAAGTGTCTTATGGTTCCCTCCTATCCCTTTAAGACGTATGCTCCCTTGCTAACTACACTCTCTCTTCCGCTCCCTCTCTCTCACTCCCCGATTCTGCTCCTCAATGCCCAGCCTGCTGGTCACACCTCATTCTCTGAGGACTCAAACCCCTGCTTTTCTAAGTCAAATCCTGTTGTCATTCTCAGTGACTCTACTTCCAGGTGGACACTTGTCCAGTTCCTTAATTCCTTGCTCTGCTCATGTCCAGTGACAACCCCTGCCCTCTACATCAGCCACCCACTCATCTGTTCATTCCCTGGACACTGCCCTCTCCAGAAAGAGACGACCTTCAAAATCTATTTGTCAACACCCTTCTCCAGACCATCACCTCCAATTTCATTTCAGCTCCTCTCTCACTTTACTTTGACTCCCACTACTCTCTCCCCACACATCAGCCCTTTTTAAAAAATTCACATTCCATCTTGTGCCAGCATAGAGTTCACCATTATAATCATTCTCTTGAAAATACCCCCAACTCTCTTCTCATCCTGTGTCCTATTCATGTGACAAAACTCCAGCTCCTTCACGAATCTAATATTCTGCTTTCTATCTTCTCTTATATCTGAACAATTGGACATTGTAGGAGAAAAATCAAAGATTGACATTCCCTGGTTTCAGTTAAAATTCATAATCACGAGTCTCAAAAGATGTGTAGCAGTCACACCACTTCCCTCTAAAAGTGCAGCCTTCCCAGTTTCCAAGGTGACAATTCTGTACTCAAAACACAGTCTCTTCCACTTGTCTCTGGGCGTGCCTTCCCCTGTACTCCACTCAGGAAAAAAAGTGACCAAGCATGAACTAACTTCATGTCATTACCTTTATTTCCCTAAAGTAAAAACTGCAAACCTATCTGCATGCTAGTCATCTTCGACTAGCCTCCTGTTTCAAAGTACGGAGTGTCTCCCCTCTAACCCAGGGCACTCTGACATGTCTCCTCTCATCCTCTCAAGGACTTTATACTTTACCTATCTTCTTTCCCTCCTGTATCTCTAATGTTTCCCTTTCTACAATGTTATTCCCATCAGTATATAACTAAAAGGTAGTAATATTGACCTTAAGAAGCAAAATAAAGGGGGAAATATTCCCATCTTTTTTAACTGGACAATCCTCCACCAGTTCTTACCCTGTATTCTGTCTCACATCTTTTTCCATTTAATCTTCAACTCATTTTAGTCTCCCTTCCATCCCACTCCTTAAGTAAACTTGTTTTCATCAAAGTCATCTATGACCTTGAAGTTCAGGAGATACTTTTTGATCTTCTTAGTCTATCCAGGTGAGCATCCCCTTCTTGAAATGCTTCCCTTTCTTGACTTCCTCTGACATCACTATTTGGGTGTTGTTTTTTTTTCTCATCTCTCAATATTCTACCCATAGAATGCCAAGGTTCAATCACGGGCATTGTCTCCCTATATCTACACATTCATCTCAGAGCTTTAAATGCCATCTCTGTTGGCATAGCCATCTCTGTGCTGATGGCTCTCAAATTCACGTGTCCCACCTTGATAACTCTTATGAAGTCCAGATTCTAATAATACTAGGGGCCCGGTGCACAAACATTTGTGCACTTGGGGGGTCCCTCAGCCAGGCCTGTGCCCTGTCACAGTCTGGGACCCCTCAGGGGATGTCCACTTGCTGGTGTGCCTGGCCAGCCTGGGTGAGGGGCTGATGGCTGTTTGCAGGCTGGCCAAGCCCCCCAGTGGAGACCCTCACCCCATGGGGGTGTGGCCAGCCTGGGTGAGGGGCTGAGGGCTGTTTGCAGGCTTCCCACAGTTTCTTCAGGATTCAGGTCCCTACTGGTGTGCCTGGCCAGCCTGGGTAAGGGGCCAAGGGCCATTTTCAGGCTGCCCAGAGCTCCCATTAACCCAATGTCCCAGTGAGGCTGGCTGGAATCAGGTTTCTGGGGTTTATTTATCTTCTATAATTGAAAGTTTGTTGCCTTGAGCAGAGGCCCAGCCAGCTAGGCAGGCAGTTTCAACTCCATTGCTGGTGCATTGTAAGCCTCCTGTTTGCTCTAGCTCCGTGGCTGCTGGCCGCCATCTTGGCTGAGTTAATTTGCATACAGCCACTCTGATTGGCTGGTGGGCGTGACTTGGCTGGTTGGGCATGGCTTAGGTGTCTTGGAGTGATGGTTAATTTGCATATTACTCTTCTATTAGCTTAGATTAACAATAATAACAATAACAGCAATCAAAGTAACTTACACTCAACTATTCATCACATAGCAAATCTACTCGAAGCACTTTACATGATTGGGTCATTGATTCTCATCACATATTTTTGAAGTAGGTACACTATCATCCCACTTAATAGATGGAGAAATTGAGACACAAATCACCTGTGTATCTTTCAACTCACAATTGATAAATAGTAGATGTCGAATTTTAAGCAACTAAGTCTATCTACTACACCAAAATATCTATTTATACCTATTCATCCAACATATTTTCATGATATGCTACTCAAGACAGAAATATGAAAGCTACTTTGTATTATTTTTTCTCTCTCCACATTTAAGCTCTTTGGAAATCCTGGTAATTTCAGCTTAAAAATGCATCTTGAATCCAATTACTTCCCATTTCTCTTACCACAATCTAGTCCAGGGTTTTGTACTTTGGCATCATTTAACATTTGGGACTGGATTATTCTTTGTCGTGTGGGCTGTGGTGTGAGTTTTCAGGATCTTTAGCAGAATCTCTGGCCTCTTCCCACTAGATGCCAGTAGCAACCCCTGTCACAACCAGCAAAAATGTCTCTAAACCTTGGCAAGTGCCCCCTGTAGGGCAGAGAGCCACTAACTTAGTCCAGCTCTCACTAGCTCTTAACTGAACTTCACTAGTCTCCTACCTCGCCTTCTTGCTCCAAATTTTACTTCTATTTTTATTTTGTTATCAGCAAAATAAACAGAAAATGCAACTAAGATTGTTATTCCTCTGTCTAAAATGCACTGTTTTGTATTGAATTTAGAAAAAAGGTTTAAGACATAATATCCGACTTTTAAAAGGTTTGATGATCTGACTCTGCCAGATTCACTAGTCCTGTCTCATATTGGCTTCCTCTTTGCCTCACTCACATAGAACACTTTCAGCAACTTTAATCAGTTGAGTTTTCTACCAATTCACTCCTCCCTTTGCCAGTAAAGCTAGTGCTTCTCCCTCTCCACACACACCACACACTACACACCACACACACCATACCATACCACATACACCACACACCACACACACCACATACACATACTCCCCACACCCACAACACAACACACACACCATATACCCCACTGACACACATCCCACACATGCACACTCACCCCACATATACACACCACATACACACACACCACACCTGCCATGCACACCACATACACCACACACGCATGACACACTTTACATACCACTTATACATATGCACATACACCACATTCCCCACTCACACAACCACATACTACTTACACTCCCACACATACCTCCCACACCACACAAACACATACATGACACACACATACCATATATGCACATACCTCATACACCCTCACACAACCCACATATATGCCACACACACCACACACAAAATACACCCCCACACATACCATACACACATGCACACACACCACACATATACACAGACCATGCATGTTTCTCCAACCTGACTCTGCATTTCATATACTTGGCTCCTTGTCATCCATTAGGCCTCTCCTTTAACATCACCTTCATGGAGAGACCTCTAACCACTCTACGCAAGTATGTTCCTCCTTGCTCCCTCCCATTATTCTCCACCATGCGCTGTACCTGCTTCCTTTTTCATGTCACTTGGAGGTATGTATTATTTGGTGCATTTTCTATCTCCCACATTACACTGTCAGTCCCATGAGTGCCCGGGCCATGGCATTGTTGTTTACTGTGGTGTTCCCCACCCCTGGCTCAGGCCTGGCACATGGACTCTCTGTTCATCACTCAGTGGAGAGGCTGGTAAGTGCCCGCCGGTTAGAATGGATGACTAATTTCTGACTCTCCCAAACCCTCTCGACTAGTGTAATACCATCTCGGGAATAATGACATGAGTAACAAAGGAGGCTGAAGCCATAACCAGGCGTATAGTCAGAGCCCATGTGGTTTGTCTTAGAATAAAGGAAATCCTAGCTGGGCTGCCACTGTGCATTCTTGAGCTCTGAACTGGTCTCTCCCAGGTCAGGCTTGTTATTTCTGGCGCCAGTTGCCCACCACTGGCTAAGCCCTTAGTAGCCTGGTTTTCCCCCTTTCAGTTTGTGGTTAGTAACTTGGGGGAAGTACCCCATTATCAGTTGTCCTGGACCCCACATTCAGGATGTTAGGAAACAGAAATTAATTATAACTCTCTTGGGGCCGTTTCAACAGCTGTGGGTTTTGAGGAAGTTGGCTCTTTTAGAGCCAGTGTGAGAGAAGGGGAGATGGACAGCAAGGACAGTGTTCTGTGCCTTCCTTCTTGGAGTACATGTGCAGCATCCCCTGGGACATGTCTATGGTGCATGTGTGTGCTCACATGTGTACACATGTGGGCGTGCCTGTGCATACACTTGTGCCCTTGTGTGGACTTGTCATAGCTGAAGCTGGAAGAGTCTTTAGGTAATATTTAGCCCAACCTTCTCATTTGATAGCGGGAAGGTGAAGCCCTGGGGAATTTGACTTACTTAATGTCGCTCAGCTAGTTTATGGAAGAGCTGGATTCAAACAAAACTCAAGCCCCTCTTCTACCATATCTCACTGTCCCGAAGGTTCATTTCAAAATGGAACATTTTAAAAAATATATTTTATTGATTTTTTACAGAGAGGAAGGGAGAGAGATAGAGCGTTAGAAACACCGATGAGAGAGAAACATCGATCAGCTGCCTCCTGCACACCCCCTCCTGGGGATGTGTCCAAAACCAAGGCACATGCCCATGGCAGGAATCAAACCTGGGACCCCTGAGCCTGGGCTCAGTGGATAGAGCGTAGCGTCAGCCTGTGGACTGAAGGGTCCCAGGTTCGATTCTGGTCAAGGACACATTCCTGGGTTGTGGACTCAATCCCCAGTTGGGGGCGTGCAGGAGACAGCCAATCAATAATTCTCTCATCATTGATGTTTCTATCTCTCTTTCCCTCTCCCTTCCTCTTTAAAATAAAAATTTTTTTTAAAATAATAGTATGTAGATGAAGATTCAGAACTGCCATACCAGGTGTTCTGGGCTTGGTTAACCCAGAAAAAGCACCCCTTCCAGATTTCCCTATAAGAGCAGCTCTTGGCAGAGGCCATTGTCAGAAGGAGCCCATCTGTAGATGAAATCCCAGCCTTGTCCTCTGACCTCAACCCCATCCTTGCATCCCTACCCCGTTGGTTTCTTTGGCTTCAGCCATGATTTATCAACCACTACCTGGCCTGCTGGGGTTCCTTCTCCAGCCCCTTGATGTGGTCCTGCCTTAGCCCCTCAGCCAATCCCCAGCATGACTCCAGCCTAGTTCTTGCTTGTCCTGAACACATATTAATTAGCCATGCTGAATACCTGTGGACCCAACCAACTGTTCAGCCCTTTTCCTAAAATCTCACCCATCAGCCCAGAGCACCACCTTCACCACCAGAATACAAGAGCCCAGGCTGACCCCACCTTCCTTGTTAGCTTCCCGCTTCCTTGGAAGTACTGAGAGGAGTGGCCACCGCACAGAGGCAAGGGCATTTCCCATAGATGCAAACTGGTTTCTATTTTTCAGTGACCTGTTTTACAGTGTGTTAAAAGGAGGCAATGGCTACACCATTGGTGGTATCCACAGCATGTCTTCCTAAGATGTGATTTTTTATTTTTTATTTTTTATTTTATTTTATTTTATTTTATTGTTAATCTCCACCTGACGATATTTTTCCTTAGATTTTTGGGGGCGAATGGTAGAGAGAGGGAAAGACAGAAAGAAATATCGATATGAGAGAAATACTTTGATTGGTTGCCTCCTGCATGCACTCTGACCAGGACCTGGTCCAGGGAGGGGCCTGCAACCAAGTTACGTGCCCTTGACCGGAATTGAACCCGGCACACTTTGGTCTGCAGGCCAAAGCTCTATCCCCTGAGCCAAACCGGCTAGGCCCTCAGATGTAATCTTGACAGTTCTTATTTCCCATGTCCCTGGAGTTGCTCTGGTCTTTGCATTTTCCCAAGCCTCACTCTCCTGCCTTCCTGTCTGTTCTGTAAACTTCCCTAAGCCCTTCCAATAAGCTCATTTTCTATTTCAGTTAATGCAGGGTTGATTTATGTTGCTTGTGATTAAAGACTTTGGAGCATACAACATAGGTGAGGTGAATTAACCTTCCTCAGAAGTCTTCTGTATGGGATATAGAAATTCTCAATGGCCCACTTAAGCCTCTGGTTTTAGAAAAAAAAATGGGGAGGCAGGTGGGCTGCAGAGGAACTTATATAATCTATGTGCTCCAAGGAAATAAGAGGAGTTGTAGGTATTGATGACTGTTTACTAGTATCCTCAGATCTGTGTGACTTCATAAATAACATTGCTTGAATGAATGAGTGAGTGGGTGAATAAATGAAATCTTCAAAGAAAAGTTGGCTCACCTTGGAGTTTCCTTCCCAGGCGGAGAACATAAACTGCAAATGACTCTACCGACTTATCTGTATATCATTATGATAGAACGAAGAGCCTCAGAGTCTTAATTAACAGCAAAAATACTTTTTATCTGATAAATGTCTGGAGATGGGAAGAGAATTTGATCCTGGAAGTCCTGATTCCTTCAGCTCTGCTTCCTGCATCAGTTCTGGAAGGAAGAATGTGAAGAGGGATTGATTTGCCTGTGGTCTCGTGAATCATGTTAGTTGTCTAGCACTGGGCTACATCATCTTCATGGCTCAACCCTGAAAGAGGTTTCTGTACGACTGAGAAAATCCCCCAAGGTAAAAACTAATTCCCAAATAGGACTGCATGTGGCGCAAGGCGTTGGAGGATGTGCACCATCAGGAAGCCCCATGCGAAGCCAGTTCTTCTCTGAGCCCTGCAGTCTAGGTAAGCAGACTTCCCGGGCCCTGTCCCAACAGTACTCCCACCAACATCACTTCAAGTGCAATCATTTTGTCCAAAAGGGACTGTTTCACACACCCGATGTTTTGTGTGTGTGTGTGTGTGTGTGTTTGTTTTTGTTTTTTGGGGTTTTTATTGTTGTTGTTTGTTTGGTCTGTTTTATGCCAGTGGTCCTGCAATGGGCAGGCCTGGGTATCCCTTTTAAATCCTATAGATAGCATTTTCTCTAAAGTCTAAATCAGGACATGAAGAAGTTCCAGAGGACAAGAAGAAATTCCCTCTTCTGGAAAATGGATGAAAGAATTTCTCAGTGAATTCCTCCGCACAGGCTGGCACAGAGCGACTCATCAGCTTTGTAGAGTTTTAAAGGCACAGGCTGCTGCACCAGCTTCCCTCTGCTTCCCGAATCAAAAAGCCGTGCACATCCTGGCAAAACGGACACCTGAGGGCGTGTGGGGGTCGATGCTAGAAATCCACAGGGAACAGGCTTCGTCTTGATCAGAAAGGTAGGAGTGTGGGGGAGTATTCTACATTAATTCTGAGTCACTGGGAAACTGAATTTTCCAGCTGAGGAAGGATCTAAAGACTAGATCCAGAAGGGGTGGGGAGATGGGGGAACTTGTATGCATATATGCATAGCCTATGGACACAGACAATAGTCTGGTGAAGGCCTGGGAGGGGCAGATGGGGGGGTGGCAGGGGTCAATGGGGGAAAAAGGACATCTGTAGTACTTTCAACAATAAAAATAACTTTTTTTAAAAAAAAGAAAAGAATTGATCCAGAGAAAAGAGTGTTGGGAGGTAGAAACACCCAGTGCAGGCTGCTCAAAATAGGAACTTGGGAGTAGTTAAGAGAGCAATCTGATTGGTTTTGATGAGTAGCATCTTTCTTTTTTTTTTTTTTTTTAATTTATCTTTATTGTTCAGATTATTACAGTTGTTCCTCTTTTTCCCCCCATAGCTCCCCTCCTCCCATTTCCCACCCCAACCTCTGTCCTTGCCCCTCCACTGTCCTCATCCATAGGTGTACAATTATTGTCCAGTCTCTTCACGCATCCCCAACACCCTTAACCCACGAAAATTGTCAGTCCACTCCCTTTCTATGCCTCTGATTCTATTCTATTCACCAGTTTATTCTGTTCATCAGATTTTTTATTCACTTGATTCTTAGATTCACTCGTTGATATATATTTGTTGTTCATAA
>PVJC01053561.1:0-10785 GCA_004026665.1 Murina feae | reverse complement strand
GTTCGGAAGAATCACACAGCACTCCAGTGACTCACCTGGCCACAAATACCGGGGTGAGAGGTGAGACAGGACCCACAAAACAGGTTCTCGCAGCAGATACATTAAGGGCGGCCTTCTTTGGGGTTCCAGGAGAGAAAAGGAAGCAAGTACATTTAGGTATTATCCTCCCAACAAATCATCTTTCTCCCTCTGAAAAGTAACTATTCTTTGACCATTTCCAGGTCTCTTGGTTTGTAAATTTTATTTATTTATTTTGGTGTTTCAGCAGTTCATCTGACAAGGTTGACGGTAATTTGGGGCACCAGGGAAATGGAGAAAATGGACCAGACATGAATAACTGCTTTCCTGGGGAGAACTATATGAAACTAAGCATTTTTGAAAGCCGTACCCATATTAAAATAAGGGGTGGGGGAGATATTCCCACAAGAGAAAGACTCTGAGAGGGGTGCATTCCACGTTGGAATATGTCGTGAGCTTCTGGTTTTGCACACCAGATTTTGGAGATCAAGTTCAGCTGTTGACCTGTTTACTATAAAAGGTCACTTTTCAGTAAGTCCTGTGTAATGAGAAACTGGCACAGGAGGAACTGTTAGAATGATTTGGGGAAGGTTTATTAAAGGCTATGCAGTATGTGCATTTGAGTTTTGCTTTCCATCATAAGCTTTGACCACTTCACCGGATCTGACTATGCAAGAAATGTTCATTGGATGAGGAAAGGGCATAAGACCACAGAAACCAATGACCAGAGCTCTTCCAGGTCTCTACTACTAGACTTGATGTAGTTGCTCCTTTCCCTTTTTTCTTTAGCCAGCAGGAATGGTGGCTAGGGGGTGTGTGACTTCCATATTTACACATGCGTCATTTGAGTGACCATTTGAGTGGTCAGTACTCATGAAGGCTGGAAAAACTATAGATCTCATTTTCTAGGCTATTTGGAGGAAGTTGTTTCTTCTTCTGTCTCTTGTTAAAAAAAAAAAAAAAGTGAGACTATTATAAGCAGATACTCTATGTGGTTGTTTAAAATCACACTTGACCTGTTCTAACAAAGTACACAGAGGATGAATCATTTAGGGGCCGACTTGGGTTAATTTCGACCTGGGTTCATTTTGCCCCCACAGGAATGCCAAAAGTTGTCTCCCTAAACTTGCAACATTATACTTGCATTCCAGGTCCCATTCTTGTGTTCCTGTGCACACCTTAAAGTGAGCTGAGAGATTTATAATTACAAGAGTCTGCCATTAAAAAAATGCACCACCCACCGCAGGCTTGCTCTTGGCACGGTGGTGGAGGCGTGGTGCGTTTTGTACATGGCAACAGAAATTGTCATGTCTTAAATGGTACTAATGCTAGGGGATACTTTTCTCCTTTGAGTTATGTTATTATCTCCTTGAATGATACATATCTTGGTTTTGAATCATAACTATAGGAAATGCCCGCACCCATCTCACCCCAGCATATGTAAATTCCATTTCTCCCAAGACTCCCAGCGATGAGAGAATGCAACCGTCAATATTATGAAAGTGGCTCGACTGACATGTTTGCCAAGCGCTGTGCTCAGTCATTTGAGCAGCTCAGGTGATGCGTTTGACAAGGCAGAACAAGAAATTTACCCCTTCAGTATGGAGCATTTTACAAGGGAGGCTGAGTTCTGGAGCAAGCTAATGGTAAGTCCAATGAGCTTTTTAAATATCAAGGGCATCATGCTGGGCATTTTCCTTGTGGCTTTTCATAACATTAGGATGAAATGGGAATTTACCATCAAAGTGCTGTTAGTCTTGCTCATTATTTTAAAGCAAAACATGTCCTCTTCGTACCAAATGGCATTAGTGATAAATGACTTCAGATGGATTGTTTGGGTGTAGATTTTCTAGTATTATTGATGAAACATACTGAACAGCTCACGGGCATGCAAGATGTGACCTCTCTGAAGCAAAGCAACTCCCCAACGGAAAGGAGTTATAAAATCAAGCTAAGTTTTTAACACAAATGAAGCAGTTCTTGTTACTTTTGATCTTCTTGAAGTGTACTCTAAGATTTTATATACACATGTTTATGTGTGTGTGTGTGTGTGAGAGAGAGAGAGAGAGAGAGAGAGAGGAATAAGAGTGTCTGTATAAAACCAACTTCTACAGTTTTTGAACTGGGCGTGTTCAGAACTGCCATTTCCCTTTCTGTCATTGAGAACTACTGAGTTTACATGGATGAGTTGGTCCTGGCTGTCATCTCACTGTGTAGCCAAATAAACTGAAGTTCCTCTGCTTGAACAACCCAGGGCTGGGCTACAGGATCACAGATGCCTCCCCACTGTCTGGTGCTTCTTCAGTTAGTATATCTCACTGCCCCATAGTATCAATTTTCATTTTATTTTCTTTTTTCTAATGTGAATTTAAACTTCATTGGAAATAGAAGAATCTCTCGCAAACATAGGTGACTTTTAGATGGGATGGTATAACAAATTCTCTTCTGGGGCAGCAAAGTGACCCCTCAGTCTTTCTTCCCTTGCAGTTTGACCTGTATCACCTGCTTTTATGACATGAAGTTGACTCCAACAGCAAATTAAAATGTTGGTTTCCAGAGTATCACTTCCGTTCATTAAAGAATGTTCACTGTCTCTGATATCTTAGGTTTTCATGCTATAGCTAACTGGCAAGCCATGTTTTATGTTTGGAGAAGGAGGGTAAAAGTGCTGTGGCGTTACTGATAAATGACTTCAGATGAATTGTTTGGGTTTAGCTAAAAAGATGCAGTTTTCAGGTTGCAAGCTTTGGATCCACCTACCTTTGTTTATCCAAGTCATTCACTCATTTACTTAACAAGCATAACCAGTTGTAATCTGGAAACAGCCATTTCTATACTGTTGTAAAATTAAGACTTTTAAAATTTTGTTATTTTTATTAGCAGCTCATTTTGACAAATTATAGAAAAATAAAAAGGGTTTTCCTGCATGCTCTCCGGGCAGAAAGGACAGTCTGTGCTCCAAGGGACTGGGAACTAAGGTAGCAGCAGGCTCTGATTGGCTCAGGGGTCCTAAGGCAGCCCATGGGACCCAGTCAGAAGCTGGAGCTCAGGAAATACACAGAAGGATGAAATGTAAGCATCATTGGTCTTCTCCACTTAGAAACCCCCAGCCCTCTGCCCAAGAAGGTTCTCAGGTAGGATATAATCACATGAGAGAATATAAAAAATGCAAGGTAAACCTACCATGCAAATTCAAGCTTGCCTGGTCATCTGTCAAATCTTGATTACTCAAACTGCCATTTTGAAAATTGTCTCCTCTTTTGGAAACTCTCAGGCCCCTGGCTCCGTCTCTGCCACTACATGTTATCACCACTTCCCTTGGCAAGTGGGTAGCCACTTGCCGCCAGGTCAGAGGCCCCAGAGACTTGCCTTACATTGCTGGCACAGCTCTGTAGTCTCTCCTTACCTCCTTCCAGGCTGTGCAATAGGTCAACTACCCGCCAGCTCTGACACCCAGGGACAGACATGACCCAGGACAGGAGAAACTGAAATTCATTATGGCCCAATGGCTGCTCAGGAACCTGTGTGAATCAACAGAAATGGAGTCTGGAGAGCCTGGTATATGTTCCCAGTATCTTTTTGTCATAATTAACACACCCAGCCTCTTATGGTTGGTATGTTATTATCTTAACTGCATAGATTGTGATCCACAGAGATTTAATGATGGGCTTGGCGCTGTCTGGTTACTGAGCAAGGTGGAAGTGAGAGAATGAGCCTCTGCCCTCCATAGCTGGTGATTTCATACATAATGTTGGACATGTCCTCACTGCCTTCTCTGCATGGAGGACCAGAGCAGCGTCTCCATTGACAGTTCCCTGCTTGCTCTTGGCTCTTGGTACACTGGACCTTTTACATATCTTGTAGACTTCCCATGTCATTTAGAAATTCACTTCCATGCTGGATAATGCTTCTCTCTGGTGGCCCCTGGAAGTTCAAATTTAGGAGCTTGCTTCCAAGTGCAGTTTCATACCCCCAAGACTGTATGATGTTCAAGGACAGTTGATATACTGGGTCTCTGCTCTGCACACAACTTTACACAATGTTTATGCAGGCCAACATCAACCAGAATAAGCTAATTATGATGATGCCGTCAGTACCGGATGATGGAAGTGGGTAGAGCAGTCAGCAGTGAGTGTGATTTGTGGGAAGTAGACATGGTAACTGGCTATGTAGTTCTATGTGTTCATCACCACCCAAGAGACCCAAGCCATCTTTCTTATTTCAAGTCTAAAACCCTCATTTGCCCCAACCCTTTTCTCCAAATGAGCTCATCTGAACAAAGCATTGGGAAAGTGCTTCTGAGTCTAGCCTCTGAATTACTCCACTTTTCTGCAGAGAGCACAGAGGAAGAAGGCATGCTCTTGACTCACGAAGGTCAAGTATAATTGAGAGACAAGATATATATACTGTACATGGAGCAATTAGAGAACAAAATAGTATGTAACTGAGTGGCAGAGTGCATGGTTCAGACATTAAATGGCATAGCGAGTCTAAAGTCAGGAAAGTCAAATGGGCTTCATGAAGGAAATGGACTGAGGAAGATGGACAGGATTTGAAGGAGAATGATGGCCATCTGGCACTGAATAAAATGATGGCAAGCAGAAGCACCCCTGGTCCTGGGATAGTACTGAGAGGCTGAAAAGGAAATGGCATGTTAGTGTCTAGGGAGAGATACATCTGAGTGGGTCTGGGAGAACACTGAAGGCCAAGCAGACTTTAGACTTTGTAGCTATGGGAGCCATGGAAGATAAGGGAACAGTAGAGTGGCATGATAAAAGCAGTGTTTAAGGAAAATTAGTCTATCCAGATAGATTGGATATTGAAGATTCTGGAAGCCTGTTAGAAAGCAATTGCTATGGGGCCTAAATAACAGTGGTCACAGACCAGAATGGAAGAGGTTGCGTGGGGAGAAAGAAGCATATTTCTAAGGAAAAATATATACTAGTTGAAGAATCAGATCTTATAGGGTGAAAACTAGATAAAATTAACAAATTATTTCTGTGTTATCCAGGCAACAGTCTACCTTCGCTCAGGATAAAAGAGGAGTCTAATTCTTTTAAATCTACTCCTAAAGCTTGCAATCCTTTCTCACACTTCCCTCCCTGTTCCTTTCTGGAAAATTTTCCAGACAATACTTCCCATCCTGAGAAATCAGGCCAAAATTTTTTTTCTAGGTAATACTCATGCCACCTGGAACATTTTGTACCCTCCAAACGTCCCTCTGTCACAGCTAGATTAATAATATTGTGGTTAAATTTCTCAGGTTCTTCTTAGCTAGAGTGTGTTGAACTTGAAACATTTTTCTTCTTCCTACCTCACTCTCTTAGCTTTACTTCTAGTTAATTCTCTCCTTTGATATCTGGTTACTTGGCAGCGTGCTTCAGCTTCTGCAGACCAACTTTGCCACACATATACGTAGTTGCATTTATCCTAACAGCTCTGCTGGGAAAAGAGGTACACAGTTCACCTGAGAGTTTGTAAGGGAAATAAGATATCACAACAAGTGTGCAAAGCAAGGGGCTGCATGTTCAGATTGACAAGTACTAGTTGCTTTGAAGGCAAATGTTGAATCCTGGAAGGTGAGAACTTTAAGGGACCATAGATGTGTTCTATTTGACCTGCAGAGTATTTTAAATAGTCTGTCTTTTCATCTTTGAGCCAACACTTAAAATTTAGATTTTGGCATAACAAGCCAGAAACATATTTCCTTAGAAAAAAATCAAAAGATAACTATTATCCCCTGTAGATGGGGCACACATTCTCCCTTTACCTGTATTTCACAGTGCTTTTCAGGAGCCATGCAATTATGACTCCTAATCTAAACAATCTTATTTTACAGAACGAGAAACTAAGGCACAGAGAAGTTAAACAACTTTTTCAATATAACCCAAGAGGTTGGTAACTGTATAGGGATTAGAACTGAGCTTTGCTGTGATTCCTTGACCCTCTCTCTTCACCCTCCCTGTCGGGCCTTGAGTTGTTCCCTGAATACCAGACCAGAAAGGCTGGCAAGCTGGAGGAAGGCAAAGGCCAGCCTGTGGGAGTGCACTCATCTTTTGAAAGGGATATTGAACAGGTGTTCCTGCCACGGGAATCTGGGGAAATCCAGAATTTCCCAACTGTGGCCCTTGATGGAATTCTATTGTACTTTATTGTACTTGCTGCTTATAACTCCAAAAAGAAACATACTTCAGAATTAGCTTTTCCTGTTTGTTATAGTTTGTGTACTTTCAAAATAGTGCACTTGAAATTATCGCATTTCTGATATAATATTGAAAAACATTTATGTGACAAATGTCCCAGATTTCTAAGTGAAACTTACTGATAAAAATATGTGTGTGTGTTTTCTTGTCTACTTTCCCCTCATAAGCTCATTTCATTCCCATAGACCTCTGGCCTGCACTGTTAGTTCAGCTAGAGTCTCTGTCTTGACTATGTGAAAATGACATTGGCGCTTGGCTAGAAGCTCCGTAAGCACTGCCTCCCACGTAGGTGGCCATGCTGTGAACTCCACCAGCTCACAGGGCTGACGGGAGGGGGCTACAATCATCCTGCTTATCATTATTGATGTGGCTTCGGCGGCGTCAGTTGCGTTTCTGTCCAGTGTGATTCTGGATGTGATTCAGAAAACACCTGCTGAAATCCTTGCAAGAAGCCCATGTGCGTGCCAGCGCCAGGTGATTGCTGTCGCTCTTGAATAATGTGAAGGTCAACCTCTTGGCTCTCCTTTAGCTTGAGCAGTTATTTTAATGGAAGTCAGAATTTCTTACTGAGTGAATTTTAATATACACTTAGCCCCGCCTGGCATGTGCTTTCTGTGTTGTAGCTTTCAAAATAGTCTTTTAACTAAAGGAGGAAAAGGTTGGAGATTTTGCAGGGCATTTAGAATTGGAGGTTGGAGGGAAAAGAGAGATACTCTGTGTTCTTTGAAATACAAGAAAGCTTAAATTATGTTTGATT
Source organism: Murina feae (assembly GCA_004026665.1). Classification (NCBI taxonomy): domain Eukaryota; kingdom Metazoa; phylum Chordata; class Mammalia; order Chiroptera; family Vespertilionidae; genus Murina; species Murina feae. Next base: position 3,807 of record PVJC01053561.1, on the reverse strand, counting down.
TTTCCTTTTGCTACTTCCCCCATATCCTGCTTCCTTTTCTTTGGGGGTCAGGGGGCGGCTTTCTTCCTCCCCAAACTCTTGGAGCTTTTGGCTCATGTAACAAGATCATTTCTTTCCATTGGCGAGGATGTTGCAGCCCCACCCTGCATGCTTTTGTCTTCAATTTATGTTCTCCATTTCCATCTACTATGTCAAAATTGAGTTATAGTGGGAGACACATACTCTGCAGAGGTATTTAACAGTAACAGTCCATAGTAGAAAGTTAACATACATAAAAAGTTCACTTGATCTTAGACCGCATTGACGAAATGTTATATAATTAATATAACAAATTGATTAGTGATAATAACTAACATATATCACATAGTTGTTAAGTGCTAGGAACTGTGCTAAGTATTTCATAGGTGTCATCTAATTTAATCATTACACTGTTCCGATTTTCCTCTAAAATGAATGAGATAATAGTCTGTGTGGGTTAAGATTTCAGTTTAGGCATGTAAGTTTAAAAGGGATTCAGGCAAACTGAAGCACATTGCAAAGTGGGGCGGGACCATCTGGAGAGAGCAGCCTGCAATAGGGCCTCCTGGAAGGCTGGTTAACCACAGACTGCTGGGCCCCCAATGTGTAACACGTAACGTGGTGATGCCAGTACTGCAGGGCCAGGGGCACACATTCCGGAACTGCTGGCCCAGAGCTCAAATCTGAGTCACGAGCAGAGCAGGAAGCGTGACCTGGAAAGCTTACCCTTGAGAAGAGCCTGCTCTAGGTTCACAAAAGCCTCTGTAGCCCATTGAAGAGCTAGAGTGTACGTGATACCCAAGGTTCAAACCAGGAGCAGTGGATGGGATTGAGGCAAGCCTAGGCTGAGAGTTAGGGACAGCAGATGAGGTGGGCTACCTGTGGAGCCAACAAACAGATCGAGGAACCTGAGAGGAGGGTGAAGGGTTGCAGGGATTACAGACTAATGGCCTGGAGGCAGAATGCAGCTGTGGATGTGTCTGCTGGGAGTACACAAGGCGTTTCATTTTCAATGCTGCTGGAGGCACATCTCCTCCAGTCCCCCCACCCCTTCAACTGTCTTAGACCTGCTAATTCATCCATTTACACTCACTGCCTGGCTACTGATGGCCTTGGAGCTGAAGGCCCCCATTGTATAGGGTGAACAAGCAGTGGGGAATACTGAATTAGGTATTTTTTAAATAACCTGTCATCTAAACTCTAAAGAATGAGAAAAGGGTTGCTAGGTAAATTGAATCCAGTTTCTTCACTTGTAGAAATTGTGCCCTGGGAGCAAGGAGCCACTAAACACCACTTCTAACATTGCCCGTCTAAGCAGTGTTGCCTGGTGTGGCTCTGTGAGTCCAGCATGCTCCCCGTCACCCCACCTTTCTCCAGAGTTTCCCCATGAGATGACCCACACTGGCCACAGGACCTAAATGGCAAAGACACACAAAAACTGTAGCTGAGCTCGCTTGTTCTGTCCCTTCCTGCAAATAGCATGCCAGGTCTGTCCTCCCTGAGTCCAGAGAGCTGTTTCTCCTGCTGGGAGATAGGTGAGCCTCTCAGGATCCTGAAAAGCCTGACAAGAAAAAGTCTTGGAAGGTGATGGCCAAGCATTGGCAGGAAGAGAGACAAAGGGTGAGGAATTTGCAGTTGAATACAAAACATATAGCCCCAAAAGTGCTGGATTCCCAGGAGGAAATGCTTCTATGAGAAGTTCTAGAGAGAGGAAGAATAAAGAAAAATGAAAGGACAGAAAGAAGTAACATCATCAAATTAAGAAATGGAAAACCTAATAAATTGGAAAACCATATTGTCAGTGACAAACACTTTGTCCTTGAGGGAATTAAAATCAGAGAAAGAGCTAGAAGCATGTTTCAGAAGAACCTTCGCTGGCAGCTTCAAGTGGTCTGGTTAGCAGATGACATGATACCATATACAGAGAACTCTAAAGATTCTACCAAAAAAAAACTGCTAGAACTGATAAATGAATTAATTAAAGTAGCAGGATACAAAGTAAATATCCAGAAATCAATTGCATGTTTATACACCAGTAATGAGCTTTCAGAAAGGGAAACTGAGAAAATAATCTCACTTACAGTTGCATCAAAAAAATAAATAAATACCTAGCAATAAACTTAAACCAGGGATGTAAAAGAGCTGTATTCAGAAAATTGTAAGACACTGAAGAAAGAAATTGAAAAAGATACAAATAAGTGGAAGCATATACTGCATTCATGAAAGAATTAACATAATAAAAATGTTCAGATTACTCAAAGCAATTTATGGATTCAGCGAAATTCTTATCAGATACCAATGGCAAATTTCACAAGATTAGAACAAATATTACAATACTATATATGGACCCACAAAGGACCACAAATAGCCACACTCTTCTTGAGAAAGAACAAAGTAGGAGGAATCATGCTACTTGCTATCAAACTATACTGCAAGGCCGCAGTAATCAAAAGAGAATGGTACTGGAATAAAAACAGACAGATAGATCAATGGAACAGAGCCCAGAACCCAGAAATAAACCCATACCTTTATGGTCAGTTAATATTTGAGAAAGTTGGCAAGAACATATAATGGGGTAAAGATAGTCTAGTCAATAAATGGTGTTGGGAAAATTGGACAGATACATACCAAAAAAATGAAACAAGATCACCTTCTTACACTGCACACAAGAATAAACTCAAAATGGATGAAAGGCTTGAATGTAAGATTCAAATCCATAAAAACCTAGAAGAAAACATAGGCAGTAATCTCACATTTCTCTTAGTAATATTTTTCTGATACATCTCCTGGAGCAAGGGAAACAAAAGAAAAAAAATAAGCAAATGTGACTACATCCAACTAAAAAGGTTTGCACAGCAAAGGAAACCATCAATAAAATTAAAACGCAACGCACTAAATGGGAGAAGCTATTCAGCGACGATACAACTGATAAGAGGATAATATCCAAAATGTATAAAAAACTTATAAAACTCAACACAAAAAAACACACAAGCAATCCACTTTAAAAATGGGCAAAGGACCTAAATACTTCTTCAAAGGAGACATACAGATGGCCAATAGACATTTGAAAAGATACGCAATGTCACAATCATCAGAGAAATGCAAATTAAAACCACAACGAGATATCGTCTCACACCTGTCAGAATGGCTATCATCAATAAATCAAAAAATAAACCAACAAAATAAAAACTGACTAATAGACACAGAGAACAGATTGACAGCTGCCAGAGGAAAGTGGGTAGAGCAGCCAGGTAAAAAAGGTGAAGAGATTAAGAAAGAAGAAAGAACCTCATAGACACAGACAATAGTATAATGACTACCAGAGGGAAAGGAGGGTGGGGGGAGGTGGAAGAGGGTAAAGGGGGAATAACTGGTGATGGAAGGAGACTTGACTTGAGGTGGTGAACATAAGATGATGAATTTTAAATTGTATCCCTGAAACCTATGTAATTTTATTAGCCAATGTCACCCCAATAAATTCAATAAAAATTAATAAATAAATGGCCTGATTAAGTCTTTTCTGCCTTTGCCTTCTGGGTCTGTTTGCTAGGTATTTGGCATTACCACTCCCCAGCAAGCACTGCTTCTCAGTTAGGGGAGCTCTGGGTTGGGACTTGTCCAGATGGCACAGCTAGAAACCGCATATCCCCTCTTCCTTAAATCATCTTTCCTCTCTCTTTCTCTCTATTTCTTTCCCTCCCTCCCTCCCTCCCTCCCTCCCTCCCTCCTTCCTTCCTTCCTTTCTTCCTTCCTTCCTTCCTTCCTTCCTTCCTTCCTTCCTTCCTTCCT
>PVJC01053560.1:0-10757 GCA_004026665.1 Murina feae | reverse complement strand
TATAGTTTCGTCCTGGGTGTCCAGTTTAAACATTCAAAAGAGAAGTGAATTGGATTAAAGACATTCACAGAAAGCTAGTTCATACCCATTAGTTATCATCTACACATCAAGTACAGACAACATTAAGACCAAATATACAGAATTGCCACATCTATATACAGAATCAACAGAGTGCACAGTTCAAATCTGTCTTGCAGTCAAGTGTACAAGTTTAGGTGTGGCTTTATAAACACTAACAATAACTGTGCTAAAGGAGCTCACAGGTCCGGAAACAAACCCTGGGATGCCGCCTCCATGAGGCCCTCCTTCAGCCAGAGGCTAGTCATTGTGTTTGTAAAACAGACGGTGCAGGTCAATGCTTCTGGGCAGTGTCCACCCACCTGCCCACAAGCCGCTGAAATTTGGGTTCCAAGTGCACCTGCAGTGGTCCTTCCTGCCTCAGCGATCAGAAAATAATCTGTCCATCTCCTACACATTTGAAGACACGAGATTATAAACAAATAGAAAACAGAAACAGATATATCAATGAGATGATGATGACGGGATTATCCAAATGTTTTTCACATTGGCACTCAAGTTCTCAAGCAATGCATCCTGCATTTGCATTATTTGTACCCCCCCTCCCCGCTTTCTTTTCTTGTTTTGCTTAAATCAGTAGATTGTGAAATCTTTCAGGAATTTTCAAGACATTCTAGAACAAGTGGTCCCCAAAAACAGAATTCAAATGAGATTCTGTAAAGGCAACATCTAATTATTTGTGCTTCTCTTCCCCTAAACACAAATGGCTGTTTTAACTAAAAATAATAAAGAAATGCCTTAACTAAAAGCATGCATCCACTTTACACCCACTTTGCCACAAATGTTACATCCACACTCTTTAGTCAGTTGCAGCCTTCAAGGTGCTACCCAGCTGCTTATCTTGACTCTTTCTCTAAACTCTAGGGCAGAGTACAGGAGAATATTTTTTGTAAGTTTCTGTGTTCTCTGTGGTTTTCAGTGTACACAGTATACCAGAACAGCAGTATGAGCGAAGTGTGTATTTATAAATATGCAGAGGGACATGCTCAGGGAGTTTTACTGATGAGGTGAGTGAGCACAAGGATTTGGAGATCACGTCTACCTAGGGATGATTTGAGATATCTCCAAACATTTTAAAGGATTTCCATATAACAAATCTACATTGCTTTGTACATTTTATATTTATAAAATGGAAACTATATGCCACAAACATTTTTGAAGACTAGGAGGGATAAGGTCACATTTGTAACATCTTAATCAATAAAGGGGAAAAATAAAAATAAATAAAAAAGACTAGGAGCAAGTTCCACAGGAATGAACACTCCAGGGCAGGCCACTCAGCTGCTTCCCTGGTTTCCAGGAGTCGCTTCAGGTGGGACAACCTGGGAACATCTAATTTAATAAAAGAGTAATATTGAAATTGACCATTTCTTTGGGATGCCTAAGCCACGCCCACCAGCCAATCAGAGCGGCTGTATGCAAATTAACCCAGCCAAGATGAAGGCTGGCAGTCACAGAGCTAGAGTAAACAGGAGGCTTTCCATTGTACCAGGAGTAAACTGTCTGCCTAGGCTGGCTGGGCCTCTCTCTGATCACAGCAACATAGTTGCAACATTGTTGCAATTATAGAAGCCACCGAGCTGAAGCAAACAGCAGGCTTCCATTGCACCAGTGATGGAGGGAACTGCCTGCCTAGGCTGGCTGGGCCTCTCTCTGCTCACGGCAACATTCTTTCAATTATAGAAGCCACAGAGCTGAAGCCAACAGGAGGCTTCGTTACCTGCCTAGGCCTCGGCTTAAAGCAACAGTGTATCAATTATAGAAGATAAATAAACCCCAGAAACCTGATTCCAGCCAGCCTTGCTGGGATGTTGGGTCAATGGGACCTGTGGGCAGCCTGAAAGCCTGAAAACACCCCTCAGCCAATCACACAGGCTGCCCAGGCACCCCAGTAGAAACCCAAAACCTGAAGGGACTGTGGTCAGCCTGAAAACAGCCCTCAGCTCCTCACCCAGGCTGGCCACACCCCAATGGGGTGAGGGTCCACACTGGGGGGCTTGGCCAGCCTGCAAACAGCCATCAGCTCCTCACCCAGGCTGGCCACACCCCAATGGGGTGAGGGTCCACACTGGGGGGCTTAGCCAGCCTGAAAACAGCCATCAGCCCCTCACCCAGGCTGGCCAGGCACGCCAGCAAGTGGACATCCCCTGAGGGGTCCCAGACTGTGAGAGGGCACAAGCCAGGCTGAGGGACACCCCAAGTGCACAAACTTTTGTGCACTGGGCCCCTAGTGAGAATATAAACAAGACAAAGGTCAGGTTGCCTCAATGCTGCCTGCACCAGCCACCTGTATATCCATAGACCATCCTTCCTAAGATTGCATTTGTTTTTTTATTTAAAACCTGCCCTTTAGTAAGATGTCACCATCTAGAAAATTTCAGTGTGCCTGACACACCTCTAGCCCAGCCACACCACCTGGCTGTGTGAAGCCCCAGTATCTGTCATTTTCTTTTTCTCCTTCTACGCAGTGAAATTTGAATACAACCAAATGAAAGACTGGGATTCTCATTTTCCCAACCATCATTATCAAGAAGCCATCACCTTCTTCATCAACATTTGAGCTGTCAGACACCCTGCGTGATGCAGATCACTGGGAAAAACATGTTTACAATAAGCATAATCCCATGAGACTGATTACTTGAAGTAAAATCACTTTCATAAGGGTCACACAAATATGCTGTCCCTAATGAAGCAGATAATTCCTCAAAAATTTGAGCACTGTCTTTAGTTTTATTGCTGAAAAAATTTCAGATATAACTTGTTAAAGACAAAAATATAACCATTTGGACATGGTATATATTTTAATAAGCCATATGTGAGATCTTGTTGAGGGATAGTGCAAGTATGAGAGAATTCTTCCAATTCTGAATAACTGTTAGAGAGGAAAAGTCCATAGATTGTTGTTTGTTTTTTGTTTTTTAAAGAGAAGGGAGGTAGTAAATATCCAAAGCATTTCTCTTCTCTAGCCCTCCAGTGGGCAATTATATTATGTTCCCTTTGCTATCTGTTTAGCCAATGCTAATTAACATGGCATTTCAGGAGCTGGATCCTACTGTTTTCAAAGCCATGGGGTAATTTTTTAAAATACTAAAAAAAAAAAAAGTGGGGGGTGTTAAATGTGCTAATAAATAAAAATTACTCAATTGAAGAGCCACAAATAAAAAAAAAATGTTTGCCAATGGGGAGTGGGAAGTGAATCAGTCACAGTAACACTGCTTTTCATAAGTTAAATATTATAAATATATGTTGTTCTACAATTATTAAATTGTTTCAAAAATATTTAAAGCTATAATTAGGGACAGCAGCAATTTTTAAATATTCAAAAAGGACATCAAGTTTATTGCTGAAATATTTAATTGTGTACAGAACACCAAAGCACTGTATCAATCTTTCACTCTGGATAACTTGTTTCCCCGCTGGAATGACAGGGAGGGTTGGTACTGGCTAGACCACACCCGTAAGTTATTTCTTTTATTGTTGCAATGATCCCCTTTATTTGTGTACAAATTTACAATCTGGGGCAACAGTCAATCCTTTTGAAATATGAGCGTCTCAATGTGTCATGGTCCAGCCAGTAGCAGTTTCAGAAAGCTATGGTTTGGGGACAAGTTCTCTGCTTCAGCAAGAGCCAGAATGATTGAGGTGGTCACAGTCAGCCCCAAATCAGCTTTCCTTCAAGCTGCTGTTCAGTATTCTCTGTAACCACCTCTAAGGGGCATGGTCCATATGTGGCTGCCTCCTAAATTTCTGGTAAAGAATTCAAATCAAAAATCCTGGCACTGGCAGGAGTCCTGCAGGCAAGAGGCACCTTCTGCCCCACTCGCCAAGGACCCTTTTGAACCTGCAGTTTCACCCAGACCACTGGAAGCAATGGAATAAAAGTCGAGCACTCCACAATCCCACACAATCGACCCCTAGCCCTGCTAAGCTGGGAGGCCAGAGTTCAGCACTTAGACTCAGGTGCATCTGTCATTGAATGTATTACCATCGGTTCCTATTTAACTTAAACAGCACGGCATGTAAAAGAGAACACCCTGGGTCATAGTCAGGACCAACAAAAATAACTTCATTCTGTAAAAAAGAAGAAAAAGAAGGAAGGAGGAAAAGGAAAGGAGGAAAAAGAGGAGAGGGGAGAAGGAGGGGTGGACGAAGGAGAGGGGGGTGATGAGGGGGAGGAAACGGAGGAAACTAAGTCACCCTCCTTTCTTTGAAAACACACTCAACAATTGTATGAATGAATGAATGAATGAATGAATGAATGGGCAAATGAACACAGGAAAACCTGCATGTGCAGACCTTTTTCCTGTAAGGAAAAATCCAGCTGCTTCCCTCCACCTCAGCCCCAGGCCAGTCAGCCTGCCCATGCAGAAGTGGTGGGTTTCACCTGGCCCTGAACGGATTTGATAAGTAGACCTTTTGGATGGTTAAAAGATACACGACAATGGTGACAACAACATCCTGTCACTTTCAAAATGCCTAATCTGTCAAAACAAAGATATTCTCTCAATTAACGTAAGACAACTCTTCCTCCTTCCTTCCTGATCACTCAGAATATAATCAATGGGAATAATTAAATAGAGATTACTTTTTTTTTATTTTTTGTTAATCCTCACCTGAGGATTTCCCTCCCCCCACCCCCTTATTGAGATTTAGAGAGGGGAAGGGAAGGGTGGGGAAGAGAAACATTGATACAAGAGAGACTCATCAATTAGTTGCCTCCTCCATGCACCCTGACCAGGACCAAGGATCAAACCACAATCCAAGTAAATGCCCTTGATCGGTGCATGGGCTGACGCTCTACCCACTGAGCAACATGGGCCAGGGTGAGATGACTTCTGCTTGCTTATCCCATTCCTATTTTTCTCCTCTCTGGATATGTTTAAGGCAAGAAAGAACAAACACTAACAACAAGTTTTAAAACTCTTTAGAAGAAAGCTTCTTCGACTGGGGTCCATGACCCCCTTAAGATAATTTTAAAAGGTTTCTGAATCTCCTAGACTTGTATGTAAATTATATATATTTACACACATGTATTTTCCTGGGAAAAGGGTATAGGTTGCCGATGGAGTCCCTCATACAAACACTCCTTTGAAAGCCCTACTTCCTAGCCTGGGCCCCTTCCTGAGCATACCTTTCCCATGAGCCTTCTGGGAAGATGATGAGTGTTGTGTTTCTAGATTGTGAGCTGAGACGTCTTCTTGCAGGACCAATGAAGCTGGGCCTTGACAAGTGGGTATGAGTTGGGCCAGTGGAGAGAAAGGGCAGGCATTTCATGAGAGGGACTGGCATGGACAGAGGGACTGAGTGGGGGAACACAAGGCATGTTCAGGCCACAGCAAATGAGCCAGCCTGGATGGCTTACAGGAAGGGGCCCCAGGAGACAAGTGAGTAAAGAGAGAGGTGAAGCCCTCACCAGTTTGGCTCAGTCAGCCTGTGAACCAGAGGGTCCTGGGTTCAACTCCAGTCAAGGGCACATGGTTGCAGGTTCCTCCCCGGCCCTAGCCTTGGTCAGGGTGTGTGCAGAAGGCAACCAATCAATGTGTTTCTCTTACATCGATGTTTCTCTCCCTATCCCTCTTTCTTCCAATCTCTCTAAAAGATCAATGGGAAAATATCCTCAGCTGAGGAGTGACAAAACAAAGAGGTGAGCATACCAGGCCCTGAGGAGTGACCCTCATCCTGAAGCAGCATGGCACCCCATGAGGGCCAGAGCTTCTTACAAAGATTGACCTAGTGGTGCTAGGGGGACTGGATTAGGGAAGCAGCCAAGCATGTAAAAGAGGCTACTGCAGAGGTCTACCTGGAAGAGGATGCCCTGAAATGAAGGTGCCATGTCTGTTCTGTCCACTGCTCTAAATCCAGTGTGCATCCCAGGGCCAGGACAGGGCAGGTGTTCAGTAGGTGGTGAGCATATGGGTGTGGATGCTTTACAAGATACATAACAAAGAATGAGGAGTGCTGGCGACTTGGGTGTCCATCTTGGTATCAGCCACAGAGCCTAGCAGTGCCTTGCCCAGAGTGGATCCTGAAGAAAGGTCTCTTGAATTGGCCTGGATCAGGTTGAACAGACCTGGGAACAAGAGTAGAGGAGTCCCAGCACTCTTTAAGAGGCTGGGATGAGCTAGTTCTAGAGACATGTAGAGTGATCTCTCAGAGAGTGTGTATTTAAAAGGAAATCAAGCCCTGACTGGTTTGGCTCAGTGGATAGAATGTCAGCCTGCAGACTGAAGGGTCCCAGGTTCGATTCCAGTCAAGGGTGTGTACCTTGGTTGCGGGCACATCCCCAGTGGTGGGGGGGGTGTGTGCAGGAGGCGGCTGATCGATGTTTCTCTCTCATCAATGTTTCTAACTCTCTGTCCCTCTCCCTTCCTCTCTGTAAAAAACCAATAAAATATATTTTTTAAAAAAATAAATAAATAAAAGGAAATCAAGTCTAAGTGGTTAATACCAAGAACCACCAAAGGCAAGGTGAAAGACCTCAGTTTCTGGTCCTACCCTGCAAATAAATATATGTGACATGAGCCAATAATGCCCTCAGGGCTCTCTTGGAAGGGGCTTTTGAGATAATCCACAGGCTAGCTATACATTTCTATGATCCGAAACTCACTCTCAAATAATCCAAGCAAGACCCATGAGGCTAATCCTTAACACTTCCTTTCTTGAACTCTAGCATAACCTACTACCCCAGTACCCATAGGCAGGGCTCACCTGAGGACTAGACAGCTGTTGTGATTCATAGACCAGTTGCTCTAAATCTGTGAACAGTCTTCTGGGTAGCCCATGGCCTTGGTAATGTCACCATTCACAATTCATTATGTTACAACAACAAAATGTTAAACTCTAACAATGTAGTACAATTCTGCAGTAAATTTATATTGTCCTTGTTTCTATTCCTACAAAACATACTACTGCTGCTCATTAATCCTGATGAGTCAGGACAGGGACAGCAAAGAGAAGTGGATAGAGAGGCAGAATTTATGTTCACAATGAGAGGTGACACAGGACTGGTGGCCTCTGGGTCTTCTGTCCAACCAACACCATGTTAGCATCGAAGAGCCACTTCCTTAAGTTACCTTCCAGTAAAAAGAAACACAGAAGTTGAACAAGTAAGCCAAAATGTCCCCTAATTTTTATGTTAATTTTTGTAATAAGTAGCACCTGTTCATCAAATTGGAAAACACTTCAAATCTGGATAGCTTAAGAATGAACCACATAAAATTAAGGCCCTCCCAATAAAGACTGCGTAAGTCATTCCCCACCACAATGATTTTGTGTTGGTCATTTCATTGCCATAACATTTACTGGGTGGGCGGGTGAGGGACCTTCTAGGATTCCAAATCAAGTTACACCTACAAAATGTTGATGACCCAGTCATGAGCTGTCAGGGCAGCACCCAAGCCTCAGGGTACAATGTCCATTCAAGCTCCTATGGGAGTTACCAGGATAGACTCAACTGTCATAACTTCACTCTGAATGTTGGCTCTCCATGTACTTGCTCTCCATGTACAACACAATAAAGAACATATGTGAACCTATAGACTCGTAACTTAATCATTCTTGGAGTGAAGATGCATCAAACAGTGCTATACAGGAAGGATAAATTATAGACAAAATTCCAAACAACGAGTCTTTCCAGCTGTGGGTGGAGAAAGGCTGAGTCTTGGTGGAGCCAGGTCTGCAGTCCACCTGCTCATCACATTCACATTTTCAGGACAGGAGCTTTCCTTGTCACGCAGAACTGCCTCCAGTTTGCTGTGGACACACTTGCTAGAGAAAAGAGAGGTAAACAGACCTCCCAAATGATACTGGAGACCAAAAAAAAAAAAAGGCTTATGCATTCCTATCTTCACCACATTCTCATTAGGCATCAAACAGTCCTCTCAAAAATGAATCATTTTAATAAGATACAAACAACCAAGTTATCTGCAGAATAAGAATTCCTAACTTAGGGTATCGCAACATTTCTTCCTTGTTCCATATCCCCTAAATCAAGCATGTCCAAATCAAAGGCTAACATGGACCAAATAAACGAGGCATGTAGCCTGTGGGCCGCGAGTTTGACATGCTTGCCCTACACAGTTGCTTAAATGGTAAACAGCTTCAAAAACTCGTCCCCTTTATCTCTCTGTGCATCCTCAGTATTTGAGGATTGCTTTTGCAAAAGCTGTATTCGTAGAGTCTTTTTGAAGTAAAGTACATGAACCTCTCAGAAGAAATTGCTGTCTTTAAAGAACTGCCTCTTCCACCCCATAATGAATAGTCCTTACCTCACCAGTCGGGTATGATCAGAAGCAAAGCCATTTAGTTTCCAGCTGCAAATCTTAACGCTGACTATATTAGCCCACATCCATGGCTGCCACCCCGGGATCTTCACCCCAAATTTCACTGGAAATGTTTTAAATCAACAAAAACTGTGTCTTCCAAGATAAAGGGCCTCAGGAAATACAGAGTTCATGGGCTCTTGGGGGAGGGTGGGGGTACGGGAGGGAATGAATGGGAGAACCCTAAGAAACATTAAAACTTGTCCTCGGCACTGCCTTCCTCTCACTGGGCAACGACTGAGAACACCAGACAAGCTGCATTAATAAAACTACACAGAGACTACACTGCACAAAGTGCTTTGGTGCTAGGAACATGATCCTCTTCCTCCTTCCCCTTTCCAATGCCTCTTGCAAGGTTTGTTTTCAAACAGATATCACATCGGCTACTCCTGCTCACAAAAATCAATCAAACGCTGTCCCCTTCTCCTCTATTAAGCCCATATCCCTGAACTTTATTCCTGTCAAATAAATCAAACTGCTAACACTCAGGAATCAGCAAAGGGCACATCCCAGGGTGCGTTCAGGCAGTGGAAGGAAGACATTTCTGCAAATAGACATAATTAAAGACCATTTGTAGCTGTTGACGATGTGTAAAAATACGTCCAAGTTTTTCTCTCAACAAAAGATTTCAATTCAAGGTCCCCCAGAGACATGATGACATAGTCCTGACTGACTGTGTGTGTTTCATCTGACTGGCTCTTTGGAGGGACTGCAGCGGCTACTGCCCGGATGTGGAATCCCTTTGCCCTCCAATCTTCACATGTATGAAGAACACATTAGAGGATAAAATGTCATGTTTATGTCACACCCCTTCCAAGAAGTTTAAAGTGCCACTAGGAACCCAGGAGTCCTCACAACACCCCTGTGAGGTAGGTAGGTGGAGAGTATTGTTATCCCCACTTCACAGGTGGGGGGAATGAGGCACACAAGAATTAAGAGACTTGCCCCAAATCACACAGCTGGTCACTGGCAGGGCTTAGGATACAACAGATACTGATTAGCACCTAGCACAGTGCTTTCCACATAGTAGGTGTTCACTGAATATCTATGGATTTTATTTGACTTATACCTCAACATACAACACACATAAGATACAGCCACAGGACATTCATCTCCTACATTTTTCTTCTGACGACATCTCTCGTTCCTTCAAACCCTGATGGATGGAGGATGTTTAAGAATTCATGTCACAATGACGCCCTCAGGTTGGAGAGGATCCACGTACACCACCGGAGGAAAGCCTGCCCTTGCACCTGGTCTACCTCACAATATTGGTTTCCTAATGAAAACAAAAATGGGTTTCAGGAACCATGCTGACGTTTTGTTTGTTTGTTTGCCTGTTTGTTTGCAATGGCGCCATCTGAACGGTTCAGTGTGCTGTGTGTACAAAAGAGAAATAAGGCTGCTCTCAGACAGTCGCTTGTGAGAAGGGTGCCCCGCACGGACACTTCCTCCAGGCTCCGGTGGGTTTCCACCTGGGCACCCAGGCCGACCCAGGCAGCAGCAGCTCCAGCAGAAAGGGCCCGCGAGGCTGTGTCACTTGCACGGCTCGTGCTCTGTGTAGTCATCCATGTCCACGTCGGAATCAAAGAGCGAGTGTCCAGTGAAATCCGTGTCTGGGGTTCTGGAAAAGCTGTTCTCTGCTCCCTCGTCCTCGAAGGTCTCTGTCCTTGAGTAAAGGCTGAAATCCAGCAGAGGGGTGTGGGTCTTGCTGCCCTCGCTGCTGTCCTCCGACTCGTAGATGGTGTTGTCATCGTCGTGGTGCCACTCGGGCCAGAACTTCCTCCGGATCCTCTCGCAGTACATGGCCAGGTTGATGAGCTCACCTGCAGGGCGGCAAGGACAGCCAGGGTTAGCTCTCAGTGGCTGAGTGTCGACCTATGGACCAGGAGGTCACAGATCAGTTGCCGGTCATGGCGAAGGCCTGGGTTTGGAGCTCAGGTCCCCAGTAGGGGTCATGCAGAAGGTAACCAATCAATGATTCTCTCTCATCAGCGATGTTTCTCTCTATTTCTCTCTCTCTCTCTCTCTCTCTCTCTCTCTCTCTCTCTCTCTCTCTCTTTCTCCCTTCCTCCCTCCCTCCCTCTCCTTCCTCTCTGAAATCAAAAATACTTTTAAAAAATTTCCCCACAGTTGAACTGTCAAAATGTTCAGACTCTCTACACATAGTAAGAAAGGTGAGTGGGAAAAGGTAAACTCCGTGAGGGGCTAGATGAAATTTAGGAGTGAGTTTTATGGTGATGAGAAATTGAGGATGGATAGTTTATCTGAATGGCAGCTATGCTACCATCATTTGGCTTTGTGAAGCATTTTATTATTTTATGTTTGCTTCAACTGGTTCATATGTAAATTCATTTA
>PVJC01053559.1:0-10786 GCA_004026665.1 Murina feae | reverse complement strand
AGAGAGACGGCCTATGGCAGTGCAACTTGTAAAACATGCAGCACCTGACTGTATAGTCAGGGGCTTTGACCTCTTTTCTCTTAGATTGTCAAAAAGTAAATGACCACAGCCACCCTGGCCGGCATGGTTCAGAGGTTAGAGCGTCTGCCCATGCACTGAAGGGTCACAGGTTTGATTCCTGGTCAAGGGCATATACCCGTGTTGCAAGTTTGTCCCAGGCGCCCCTCCCTTACGCTCCTGCCCCCCCAGTTGGGGCAGATGCAGGAGACAACCGATCCATGTGTCTCTCTCACATCGTTGTTTCTCTCTCTCTTCCTCCCTCCCTTTCACTCTCCTTAAAAATCAATGGAAAAAAATAGCCTCAGGTGAGGATTAATAAAAAAGAAATGACAATAGCCAACATAACAATAGAAGTCTAGTGCTAATGAATGAAAATTATACCTATTTTGGGGTCAGATTGGCAAAAAAATATATTTTTTGGGTGCTGCATAATTTTAGCAATTAGTTTATGTGTGCCATGAGGTGAAAAAGATTGCTGACCCAAGATGTAAAATAGGTAAGAATTATGGACCTATATAGTATTGGGTACAGTGGGGCAAGAAGAGATGGAAGATGGATAGGGACACATTTTGTCAGGAAATATGAGAGAAGGAGTTGTAGGTGGCCACACATCAGAAGCAGGGGAATGCCGGTGACCCTCAGGCAGCAAAGAAAGGGCTGAAGAATCGGAGGGTGGGTTTTGAAGTGACATCTTTGTGTTTTCTCTTGTTGCCAGGAAATTCTACCTCCCTCACTGTGATATTTTTGGCGATGATATTGCCCACCTTGATTCTTTTGATCTGTCTTGCCTTATGGTTTTGGAGGCACTGGTAAGTATATAAAAAAATATTTCTTTTCTGTCTCTCTCCCACTCTTTCATACCAATTTTATCTATTCATATTACGTTAGCCTCAATCTTTCCACAAGTTCCTAGTTTAGTAATAGTAATTACATTCCCAGTTTTGTGCCGCCAATCTCCAGAACTCTTTTTCATCTAGAAATACTAAAACTCTACACCCTTTGAACAACATCTTGGTATCTCCTGGCTGTCTATGCCCAGACACCCAACATTCTACTTTTTGTCTGCATCAATTTGACCACTTTAGACACCTCATATAAGTGGAATCATGAATATTGGCCTTTTAATGACTGGATTATTTCATTTAGCTTAATGTAGTCATGATTCATCCGGGTTGAAGCATGTGTCAGAATTTCTTTCCTTTTTAAGGAAAGCTGAATAATATCCCACTGCATTTATATAACACTAGAGGCCCAGTGCACAAAATTCATGCACTGGAGGGTGAAGGTCCCTCATCCGTCTCACAATCCTGGACTGCTCTCCTGCCTGCCTACTTGATTGCTCCTAACCACTCACCTGTCTGCCTGATCGCCCCTAACCACTTGCCTGCCTACCTGATCACTCCTAACTGTCTCTGCTTGCCAGATTGATTGTCCCCTAACAGCCCTCCCTGCCAGCCTGGTCGTCCCCTAACTGTCCAGTAGGAAGTTGAACGTCCAGAAGATGTCTGGTTGACCCTGTCTAATTAGCATATTACCTTTTGTTAGTATAGATGTTTGTTTATCCATTCAATGGACACTTGGGTTGGGCTATTGTGCATAATGCTGCTATGAAAGAGGTGTGCAAATATCTCATATATAGAGCTAAAATTGCTTGTATTCTTAACAGGTCATATCAGAATATCCCGTGAGATGTTATCATGTCTCCTTGTACCCATTTGGAATAAGGACCCAGAAGACAAGAAACTCAAGTTGTCTGCCCACGACTCAATCTCATCATCTTTAATCAAAAAATTATCATATTTGATCAACTCAGAATTCCCATAGGTTGTGAGATATATCATAATTTACACACTAACAGAAAAATAATTAAGAACTCTGAATTTATTATATGATAGTATCAATATTTGCCTCCATCCGGGTTTAATAAATGTTAAATGTGAGAAAGAAGGTGTCTTGGAATAAATAACATAAAGTACAGACGGTCCTCGACTGACTTTTTTATTTTTTATTTTCTAGTGGTAATTCACATTTAGTAGAAATGCTCCTTGAATTTTGCTTTTTTGTTCTGGGCTAGTAATATATGTATGATACGCTCTTGTGACACAGGGCAGTGGCAGCGAGCCTAGCTCCCAGTCAGCCAGGAGATCAGGAGGATAAACAACTGCTATTCTACAATATATTATTGTGTTAGATGATTGTGCCCAAGGGTAAGCATATGTATGTGCTTTGAGCATGTTTAAGGGAGGCTAGGCTAAGTTTTCATATTCAGTGGGTTATTTGTATTAAATCTCCTTTTGTTATTTTTAGCTGATATTCTAGATTTTCCTCTTATGATCATGTTCTCCTTGTTTCTGCTCTGAACTCCTCTGGAGGAAACCACTTGTGCCCATCAATGATGTATCTATCTCCCTCACCCTCTCCCTTCCTCTCTGAAATCAATAAAAAAATTTTTTTTTAAAAAGAAACATCAATGATAAGAAAATTTTTGCACGTGCTCTACTGGGGATTGAGCCCATAACCCAAGCATGTGCCCTGACCAGGAATCAAACTGTGATCTTCTGGTTCACTAGGTGCCTGGTGCACAAAAACATGTGGGATGTCCACCTGCTGGTGTGCCCCAGCCTGGGTGAGGGGCTGATGGCTGTTTGAAGTCTGGCCAAGGCCCCTAGTTGGTACCCTCACCCCATGGGGGTGTGGCCAGCCTAGGTGAGGGGCTGAGGGTCGTTTTCAGGCTGCCTACAGTCCCTTAAGGGTTCAGGTCCCTACTGGGGTGCCTGGCCTGGGTGAGGGGGTGAGGGCTGTTTGTAGGCTGGCCAACAGCTCCCATTGACCCAAGGTCCCAGTGAGCCTGTCTGGAAGCAGGTTTCTGGGGTTTATTTATCTTCTATAATTGAAACTTTGTTGCCTTGAGTGGAGGCCACAGCCAGCCTAGGTAGGCAGTTTCCTCCATTGCTGGCCTCCTGTTTGCTCTAGCTCTGTGGCTGCTGGTCGCCATCTTGGCTGGGTTAATTTGCATATTATCACTCTGATTGGCTGGTGGGCATGGCTTGGGTGTAACAGAGTGAGCATTAATTTGCATATTACTCTTTTATTAGATTAGATAGGTCAATGCTCAACCACTGAGTCATGCCAGGCAGGCTGCCCATTTTTTAAAAACTATATTTTATTGATTTTTTACACAGAGGAAGGGAGAGGGATAGAGAGTTAAAAACATCGATGAGAGAGAAACATCGATCAGCTGCCTCCTGCACACCCCTTACTGGGAATGTGCCCGCAACCAAGGTACATGCCCTTGACTGGAATTGAACCTGGGACCCTTCAGTCCGCACGCCGACGCTCTATCCACTGAGCCAACCAGCCAGGGCAGGCTGCCCATTTTTTAATAGAATTTCTTTTAACCATCATTATCTTTTAATTAGTCTATTTAATTCCAGTGCTGTTACTGCTGTATTTGAGTTTAAATCGATATTATTATTGCTTTCCTCTTTTTATATATCTTTTATATTGTATTTTCTCTCTGACTTTCTGTCTGCTTTTAGATTAAGTATTTTTAATTATACCGTTTTTTAGTGCAATGGTTTTTTGGCCTTTTACTACTTTTTTATTGGTTATCCTGGAAACATTTACATTCATCTTAAGCTTATTAAATTGTAATACAAATTAGTATTTACCACTTCATGCTAGTGCAATGATTCTACAAGACTTTGTAACAAAAATAATGTAAATGTAGTTATTTTACATTATTCCAAAGGAACTGCTTTGCATATCTTATGGCTCAAACCTTGGCATGTTAAAACATGACGAAATTACTTTTGGGCTAGGCCTGAAGCAATATTGTTTTAAAAAGAACTTTTTGCAGGAACAAGAAGAGAGCAGATACTGTGACTAAAGAACTGATGGCTTCTAGACTGAAAACTAAAAACACTGTTTAAAATTAACACCAGTATGTTAACTTATCTGTACCAATCAAAATGCTTTCCTTTTGTTGGTGTAATTGCCCCTCTTCCCTTTCTCATAAATACTCCTTTTCTTTGTCTCTTAATCAAAACACTATTTAGGCTTCTTTTAGAATCAGTGATTTCCTAGTAGCTATTGTCTTCTAATCTATCTCAAAGAAATGCTTAGTGCTGCTCACTTTGAAAGGCCTTTTAATTTTATTTTTAAATATTTTATTGATTTTTTTACAGAGAGGAAGGGAGAGGGATAGAAAGTTAGAAACATTGATGAGAGAGAAACATCGATCAGCTGCCTCCTGCACACCACCAACCAGGGATGTGCCCACAACCAAGGTACATGCCCTTGACTGGAATCAAACCTGGGATCCTTCAGTCTGCAGGCCAACACTCTATCCACTGAGCCAAACCGGTCAGGGCAAAAGGCCTTTTAATTTTAGGTTGAAACTTTAACTCCATTTATACCTTTTCTGACTTATATGCTGCAGTTGCCATATATTTTGTTTTATATAGTAAATAAAACATTTTAAATAAATTTGAAGTTAAATTTATCTAATATAGTAAATATTTATTTCTATTTATTTACTCTTTCTGTTGCTCAACTTTGCTGTTAGGTTGGGTGCTAGCAATGTCAGTTGACCTTAATCAAATCAGAAATTACAATTATTCAAGTTTGGATTTCAATCTCTATGATGACCACTCGATTTTTCCCTATTTCTGATTCACTTTTGCTCTCACAGTTTAGGGCTTTAGAATGTAAGGGTTTAGGGTTTTAACCTAAAGTCTGTGGGTTTTCTAGGGCTTTTCTTACTGTGTAGACCCCAGATTCCAACATTTGTCTCGGTCTAATGATTCTGTGGATGGTTCTGCTCACCCGGAATTAGCCGATGCGTGTAGGTGAGGAAAATATGGTTCCAAATGCAGGCGTGGTTCCATCCCTCAGCACTTCTTACCTTTACTGGATTAAGGCACTCAAATTCCTTAGCATCTTGGTACTTCTCAGATGTCCTGACACAAATGAAAATTTTTAAAATCTGTTTTTACTAGTTGTTCACAGCAGCTGCTTTTCCCCTAAACAATCTAATCTATCGTCGTTAGAATTAAAATTTTAGTGTAATTAAAAAAATCATTAAAATCGGTTAAGATCATGACCTTGAAAGTTCAAAAGTTTATTTAGTAATTAGTGGTGGAAACATTAACCTGTGACATTAGTGCAGTTAGTCGTCATTACACGGGAGACATTTATTTTCTTAAGTCACAGAGATCATACATGATGATAATGATGATAATAGTGATGGTGGTTGTAATGATTCTAGTACTAATAGCTAGAATAATTTTTTAATGTTTCTTGTGTGCCTTTTTTTTTACATACTCCTCATTCAGTTCTCACAGCAACCCCATGAGAAAAGTGGTATAATTATTTTCATTTCACAGATGTGGATGACAAACAGAATCGTAAAATTTATTCAAGTTATATCTACAAAGGGCCAGATAGCCTAATCATACTCTTGTTTTATTTAGTATTTTTTAGTGGCTTCTAAGGAAAAGAACTTAGAGTATTTTTAAATATATTTTATTGATTTTTTACAGAGAGGAAGGGAGAGGGATAGAGAGTGAGAAACATCGATCAGCTGCCTCCGGTACACTCCCTACTGGGATGTGCCTGCAACCCAGGTACATGCCCTTGACTGGAATCTAACCTGGAACCCTTGACTCCACAGGCCAATACTCTATCCATTAAGCCAAATCAGTCAGGGCTAGAATATTTTTATACAGTATTAGGACGGGGAAGAGATGACTTTAGAGCTTGAAGCTATGACTCAACATGGAGAGTTGATTTATAAAGAAAAGTCAGGGAAATGAATAAGCAGAGACACAAGTAGTCACCAACATGAGAAGAGGTGATAGCAGGTTTTTGAAATCTTAGTAAAACCCAGAATGTAAGATAGGTATATATCAGTTTATACAAATATAAGGAAATGGTGAATAAATGAACAAGTGTGGGAAAAAAGGACCCATCTTCCCTACACAAGAATCACAAATAATCTATGTAAATGCTCTTCTTCCAGGAAGTGAAACTTGACTCACTCCCTTTGAAGTTCAAAGGATTGGACTTAGTATCTCACTTCCACTGAAAAGAGTGTGAAAAAAAAATCAACTGGCAGACACAACCTCAACCAAAAGATCAAGGATAAAATTACCATTCATAAGTCATGTCCTTATCATGTGCCCCAACTATGACATGAGAGATGCCGTGACACAATGCGAAGGGCATGCCACCTCTGTGACATTTTCCCCCTCAAATCCAAACTCATCATGAAAAAAGCATCAGACAAACCCAAAGTGAGAAAAATTCTGTGTCATATCTGACCAGTACTCTTTGAAATGATCAAGGTCATGAAAGCAAGATCAGACTGAGAAGCTGTTCAGACCAGAGAAGACAAAGAAGTAGTGATAACTAAATGCAATGTAACAACCTGAATTGAAACTTAGAACAGGAAATAAAAATTAGTGAAATCTGGAAAAAATCTGTACCTTAGTTAATGATCATGCACCAATGTTCATTTCTTAATTTTGGCAAATTTGCCACAGTTACATAAAACGTTAACTTTAGGGAAAACCAGGTAAAGGCACATGGAAACTCTATATTTATCACCAAACCTTTTCATTAAATTTAAAATTACTTTAAAATAAAGTATTTATTTTTAAAATGTGCTCGTAAGACTTTGTAAAAAATAATGTAAATGTGTAGTTATTTTAAAGAGGAGCTAGACCTGCCATCCCAGAGGAACTGCCTTGCATATCTTATGGCTCAAACCTTGGCATGTTAAAACATGGCAAAATTACTTTTGGGCTAGGCCTGAAGCAATATTGTTTTAAAAAGAACTTTTTGCAGGAACAAGGAGAAAGGAGATATTATGACTAAAGAACTGATGGTTTCTGGATTGAAAATTAAAAACACTATTTAAAATTAACACCACCTATGCTAGCTTATCTGCTAATAGATGAAGGCTGGTTGTTACTCTTTGTAAACTAAGAATAACTGAAAAAGTTTGGAGTATGCACAATTGGAATAAAAATTTAATTAGAAATAGATGGAAACATGTTGCCTTAATTGAAATGAAAAATACAAAGCCTGAAATTTAGTATTAAATGCATTATTCAAATATTTTGCCATTGGAAAACTTCATAAATCCACTGAAGTTTTTGTAATTGAAAACCTTCATAAGGCAGCAAATGACCACTATTCTGGCTGGAGATCATCAGAAAAGTGACATTTGGGTTAATAAAAACAGCCTTATGCAATAGGCACTGCATCTTCGGTTATACTTTCCTAATCGTGCAGGGAATAAAGAAACAGTAAGATATCATAGCCTGGATACCTGGACGAAGAAGGGTACAATGCCGTGGTGATAAGTTCGCCAGACTTCCTAAATGAAGCACTGCAGTCACCATTCAAGAGTGTCAGGGGTTCCGGCTTGGGGTGAACAGTGTTTGTCTGCAGGATTCTGATATGAGGGGTGGGTAGCTCAGCCTGCTGTGCGGGCTGGACATCTGAGTCACAGAAAGCAACAGGGATGCAGATAAAAACCGAAAGTCATTATTGACTCCTCTTTCCAAATTTAACTAAATAATTAATCAATTCAATACTGCGCTGGACAGCACATAAGAGAACATTCCCATAGTAGTTTTATCAGACAGCATTGCCATAAAGTGTGGTTAGCATAACTTACAATTCTTTTAAAAAAAAATTTTTATTGACTTCAGAGAGGAAGGGAGAGGGAGAAAGAGAAACCTCAATGATGAGAGAGAATAAGTGATCAGCTGCCTCCTGCATGCCCCCCACCGGGGATCGAACCTGCAACCGAGGCATGTATCCTGACTGGAATCAAACCCTGACCTCCTGATTCATAGGTCGGCATTGAACCACTGAGCCATGCCAGCCAGGCATTAACTTAAAATTCTTTAAGGTACATAACAAAATGTAACTAAAACTGAGGAGAAAGACAGGATTTCCATTTGAATTTGGCACTTTAAGGGCGTCAGAGCTTATGTAATGCTTTCAAGGGTGTGGGCCCAGTTTATGGCAATAGCCATGATTATAAGATACATTACAAGTGGTGACTGAGGGTGTGGGAGATAGGGCTAAGAACGTCCACCGAGGTTTTCAAAAGAGGAAGCTAAGTAGACTCATTGGTGAGTTTATAAAAGAAACACAGTTATTTGAGGAATTTGAAGGTAATGCAATTAAGAGGGATGAGCAATGATTAGAGAAATGTGGATTGATGCTACCAAAGAGACATTTTTGTATCCTCTACTGGAGTTATTTGAGTCATCATTGACTTCATAAGTTCACATGAATAAAGTTATCTAAAGGGAAATCACTTCAGAAAAGAATGAGACCTCAGAGAGAAATTGTTACAGTTAAAATTTGATTTGGAGAGGAAAAAGCTCGAGTATAAAAACCTCCAAAAAATTAACCACAGGAAGGAGCTGGCTGTGTGGTCAGAGTTTAAAGATTAAATAATTACTGAGTAAATGAATGAGACTGAGAAAAGGCCCAACTGTGTGATTTTATAGGACAGCGTGGGCACTGACCTTCCTGAAGACATTTGATGAAAAAGCAACCTGTTCAGGTTGAAAGATGGAATATTATACTACATGAAACTTTACGTGGCAATGGAATGTTTATAGATATAATTATTATGGATCTAATGTTATTTCGCAACTTCTGTTAACATTTTACTACATTGGCATTGTTTATTTTAATATCATCAATGTTGTACATCAGACTTCTTGGAAGGAAATACAGGAAGGTCATCAGAGGATTACAAAGGTTTCAATAACAGCAGATGGAACATTTTCTTACATTTATACAAGTTAATTAAAAATATGATTTTAAATCAATCCCCTCATCGTTTTCTTAGGGATTTGTCTAAAGCACATCTTGTAATACGTTTTCAGGGAATTTTTCACCGTTGGCAGGAAGTTTAACAAAGGGGATCTGTGAGTATGACTATGGGACACCCCCAAGGAAACACATAGGAGGGGGAATTTCTTCTAAAAAGAGACCTGGCCACAAAGAATGAGTATTTTTAGTAAAAAATGGTGATTAAGAAGTAATACAATTTTGTCAAGCTAGAAATAAATTAATGAATGTGATATATATTTTTTCCTTCGGAATTTGTCTTCTGCATGATTTTAATTTAGAAGGAATTTCACTGATTTTGTTGAGTGTTGTTGGTTGTCATCAGAAATTTATTTCTGCTTTACCCAGTTCATTGCTGTGACTCGTGAAATTGATTGCCTCAAGATTGAGAAGTGGTGTTTGGTTATTTTTACCCACATAATAGAGCAATTTTTTGGTGGAGTAAAAAAATTATTTTATTCACTAATATCTTTGTTTTATTTTGTAAATGATTCTAAACTTTCTCAAATTAGAACAATTATTTGTAACATTGATGTTTGACATATGTAATTTTAATCTCTTGGCTATTAATTTTTTTAAGTTGGTATATATTCTCTTCAATATCTATCCTTGTCTTTAGTCCATAATGGTATTATAAAACCAGGATAGATTTACAGAACAATTTATAGCTTAAAGTTTATTTGTGAAGAATAAATGTTGAAAATAAATTATCTAGAATTCACTCTGAAAGCAAGTTAAAAAACACCACCACCATAAAATAAATCCAAAAGTATAGAAGAAAGAAAATCAATATGAAGGCTATATTATTAAAATAGAAGTAAGACAAACCATGTAATAGAATTATCAAATTATTCACAAACTGTTTTTTGGAAATATTAGTAAAATATAAAAGTAAATTCTAGCAGAATTGATGAAACAGCACTGGGGTTTTAAAAGTGGGTGTTAGTGGATTTGTTAAAGAGTAAAAGATAATAAAAGAAGATAACTTTCACTTCAAGTGGTTTGAAGTCAAAATGTGATGAACATTTTTATTGAAAATTATAGATGATTATACTAGTAAGAGCCAAAGGAAGAAAAAACCCTAAATATGCCAGTTACCATAAAAAAGAAGCCTAATGGCAAAGTTATAACTAATCTAAAAAGTCCCAAGCGCTTATGTGATGGCTAATTTCAGGATATAGAAAGACAGAAACAAAGTCATTTTATGAGGCTAGGATATCACAACAGAAAATACCACAACCTGAAAAACAAAACAAAACCATAACTTAAAACAAATTAAATACTTGCAGATAAACCAAACACCCAATAACTGTTATCCAATTTTACTTATGGAAGGAAGTAAATTTAGATGTACATGTAGAGTTGTTTTTTTTTTATCAGGAGTGTAAGAATAATTGATATTTAAAAAATCCATTAATGTAGTTGTCTAAATCAACAGATTAAAGGGAGGGGAAATGAACAATCTGACCACCTCTTTATATGCCTGGCAAAATCCTCAATAAAATTAAGCATCTATCGATGAAGAAAACACCTTACCAATTTTGGTTTAGTTTAGCTGTAACCAAGGTATAGGAAATGGACTTGATGACAAAAAAAATTAGAAGATGTAACTAACATTAGGGACCAGAACAAGGGTGTCTGCGATGGCCATTACTGTTCCAAGTGGTCCTTTCCAGCCTAGAGAGTAAATGAACATAAAGGGTATAAAAGAAGATGAAATGGTCATTATTTGCACGTGTGTGTGTTCTGTGCTGTTGAGTTGCTCTGACTCCTAGAGACCCTCTGAGTGAGCGCTGCCCACAGTGTTCTGTCCTCAGCATCCTGCTCAGCCCCTGTGGACTCA
>PVJC01053558.1:0-10776 GCA_004026665.1 Murina feae | reverse complement strand
ATGGAGTGGACGGACAATTTTGGGGGGTTAAGGGTGTTGGGGGTGCGTGAAGAGAATGGACAATAATTGTACACCTATGGATGAGGACAGTGGGGGGGCAAGGACAGAAGTTGGGGTGGGAAATGGGAGGAGGGGAGCTATGGGGGAAAAAAGAGGAACAATTGTAATAATCTGAACAATAAAGATAAATTAAAAAAAAAAAAAAAACTAGGAACAAATTCCTATGCACCCTGCACATATCTTATTTTGAAGTAAAAAAACAAGGCGGCAAAAACACCCGGCGGGCCGGATAAATGTTCTTGCCGGGCCGCATGTGGCCCGTGGGCCATGGTTTGAGGATGCTTGAAAGACGCTAATTCATGCCAAGGGCCTATAACACTTCCTGGGACACGCTGCCACACATTTCAATCTTGGGTTTAAAAACGTGCCAAAGGGACCTCATCCATACGTTGGAGCCCTAACAGGGTGAAGTCAAGCACAAACACTTTTTAAAAGTAATTCTGGTCACAGTCCCAACTAAGTACTGGATCAAGTTCAAAAGGGGGTCAGCCCTGGCCTGTGTGGCTCAGTTGGTTGAGCGTCGTCCCATGCACCAAAAGAGTGGCCAGATGGATTTCAGGAAACAAACCATAAAACCGCTTTGTTTGCTAAGAACCCACTAATGTAGGGATGGTCAGCCCTGAGGAAGAGACCCAATCCCTACTGTTTTAATTCACAGCTCTCATTTCCCACTCAATGGCAAGAGTGTTTAGTTCCATGAAGGAATTACATGAGTTACGTTTAGGAGTATTTTGAGGATTTCTTATAGTCTCACTCATCTCTTCCCCAACGAGATCAATGAGGCACCCTGGAGTATTTCAAAACCAGGCTTTGCCTAGATGTAGTAGAAAAGGAGAAAGACACGCCATAGAAATGCTATTTGACTGGAGTCGTTTTCCTAATGCAAGAACTTCCTTTTAGCATTTTCAGCTAAATGTCCCAATACATAGGCACGTAAATACATTCTTGTCCACTAGCTTGAAATGTTTCTGAAGAGTGGGCTTAAAGCTGCTACGGCTGGTAATAGTATTTACTCTCCCGTACAGCTGCAGGAGTTCTTGGATGATGTGACTTTCAGGGACATTGCTTCCCTGGGTTCTTGCCTCGCAGCTCCCCCACATGGGGCGGGCTGGACACATGTTGGCTAGCACTGTTGCTAAACGCAGGCACTGGGTAAGCTGGGTAAGATGTTCTGCACACCAGGCAACAGCTGACTCAGATGCCTTGGAGCTGGCAGATCGCAAGTAAATGAAGAGAGAGAGCCCTTGGGGAGAACCTCAGTTCCAGCCTGTCGCAGCCATGTAGGAAACAGGGTAGATGTTCTCATATTTTCAAGAGAAGCCAGAAATTGAGGTTGTTATAGGAAATCTGATTTTAAGGTTGGAAAATTATTAATTTACTAACCAAATATTCTTAAAGAATTGCATGAACGATCAAATGTGTACATGCCATCAATTCACAACTCTGGCCACTAATGACACCCTGCACATGCCCTTAAAGCACTCATCACATTAAGTTCACGTCCGTGTTACTATTCGCCTTGGCTGCCCACTGGCCTGGTGGCCGTACACCCATCACCTCATTTCACCTCCCACAACAACACAACAAATCAGGGACTAATACTACTATCTCCATTTACAGATAAGGAAACTGAGTCCGGAAGAGTTTGAGTCACTTACCCAAGGTCACAGAACAAGTGCTCCGGGGATTTGCCTGGGGCAGCCATGCTCTCTAGCTGAGGGGTGGGACTCCACTAGCACCTTTGCCCTAACGTCCTGGATGCCACTGAGCTCATCTCTCAGACCAGGGGTCCTAATACATTCAAATACAGTGTGGTCAGATGTTAACCACTCAAAACATAAAATGTACTTAAGTCTTCTTTAGTGAAGGACAGCAGTATTAGACTTTTGCCAATGAGTATCTAAAAATAGGGATTGTAAAAGCCACCACGAAGCAATTCCATGCCATAGATCCAAATGTCTGAACTTGCAAAATTTGGCAAAAAAAATCCAACACAACAACAACAAAAAACAAAACAGTGTTATGAAGAATGCCAAACATAAGGGAGAAGAAAGGAAAAGGTAAAGCATGGAGGACTATAGGATTTTGGTTTTCCCATGACATTGGTGAGAGTTAGAGACTAAAAAGAGAGGAAAAATCTGTATGGAGCTGGTTTTCGTTTTTTTTAATTCCTTACAACAGCATATACTAGTTAGTTACCAAGCAACTGTAACCAAGTTACTATATCAGTGATGAAAATACAGCATACACACAAACCTGATCTTTCCAATGAATAGCCCCTGACTCATTTTCACCATTCCTGAATACCATGTTCACAGATCTGCAGCAGCTATGATGCCATCATTTCTTCCAGTGAGCCAGAGGGAAAGAAACTGTGTGTGTGTGTGTGTGTGTGTGTGTGAATGAAAAATGGGGCAGTGGAGCTGGGCAGGAAGTCAGATGATCCTCATTAATTTCCCCAGCAGCAGGCTTAGTCAGATTAGTTTAGGACACTGATAAATTTTAATAGAGCTACCTGGTATTTTGAGGGAACTGATTCAAGACTGACCAGCTCTACCTGGCCAGTATGGCTCAGTGGTTGAGCATCAATCTATGAACCAGGATTCGATTCTTGGTCAGGGCATATGCCCAGATTGTAGGCTCTATCCCCAATGTGGGGTGTGCAGAAGGCAGCCAATCAATGAACCTTTCTTCACTCATTATTGATGTTTCTATCTCTCTCTGCTGCTTCCTTCCTCTCTGAAATCAACATATATATTTATATATATTTTAAAGATTGACCAGCTTCTACTATAAAGCGATGAGGTGCAATGGGTTACTCACACTCACACATGGCTCTAGCATCAGACTAATTTGGTTTGAATTCCAATTTCTTTATTTATTAGCTATGTTTATGTTGATACCTAATGTGATAGGCCGAATAATGCAGCCCCTACCAAGGATGTTCATGTCCTCATCCCCAGAACCCATTGCCCAAAACATGGCAAAAGGGAATTAAGGTTCCAGGCGGAATGCAGGTTACCCATCAGCTGACCTTAGACCAGGAATTACCCAGGTATGCCAACGTAGACAGCAAAGTCCTTAGAAGTCAAAGCGAGGCAGAAGAGTGAGAGGTAGAGGAAGATGTGATTATGAAAGAGAGGTGCCGAGAGGTTCCGCATTGATGGCTTTGAAGGGGCCATCCCCAGCAGCTAGAGGGCAAAGAAACAGATCCTCCCCTCAAGCCTCCAGGAAGAACAATCCCGCTGACTTGGAGACTCTAGCCCAGCGGGACCTGGGTGAGACTCCTAGTCTACAGATCTGTAAGATAACAATACGTTTCCGTTGTTTAAACTGCTACGCTCGTGGCGATTTATTCAAGCAGCAACAGAGAACCAACACAACTGAAAATACAAAATATTATTAAATGATAAAAATAAAATGCAGAACATACAAGTACACACACACACACACACACACACACACTGCCCGAAGCTGGGTTTACATTTTGATGGGAAATGAAGAGAGTGGAGCTGGTGCTTCAGCGACTCAACAGGGACCAGCCAGACCAGCGAACACAGGTCGGGGACCTGGGCCCCGCCCGGCTCCACAACAGATGTGCTGAATGAAGTTCTTAAGATTCTTATGAATCAGTCCTTTCTCTGGGCCTCAGCTTTTCCTCATTCAGGTAAGAAATATTTACAGAACACCTGCCACTGGGCTGGGCTGGGCTTTAATGGAGTAAAAAAATGAGTCACTGTCCTTGGCCTCAGGGAGATTCTCCCTCACTCTCGAAGAGAAAGGCGGTGACCAGAGGCTGTCTGAGGTCTCCTCCTGCTTTGACAGTCTATGAATCCACGAGTCGAAAGGTAATTTCATGCTTACTGCCTTTTATGAATGTGTGTGAGGCTGCCTGAGTTCACAAAGATTTTAGGTTGCAGGAAACAGTCATGTGAAATCGGAACACTGAAAACGTTTCTCTAAAACAGCAAAGGACATCACAATCTCTGCTTTTCTCCATTCAAAACATCAGTTAAGCATTCCTTTTTTTCCAGACTGAAGTGTAAGTATTGCTATTATGTTCAATTACATTTAATTCAGTGTCTCCCCCAGCCCTAGCCCCACCCCCCTCCAAAAAAAACAGTGAATATTTACTATTACTCTCTTCTCTTGATAGTAATTATCTAATAAAAGAGTAATATGCAAATTAACCATCACTCCGAGACACCTAAGCCACGCCCACAAGCCAAGCCAAACCAACAAGCCAATCAGAGCGGCTGTATGCAAATTAACCCAGCCAAGGCGGCAGCCAGCAGCCACGGAGCTGAAGCAAACAGGAGGCTTCGTCGCCTGACTAGGCCTCCACTCAAGGCAACAAAGTTTTAATTATAGAAGATAAATAAACCCCATAAACCTGATTCCAGCCAGCCTCGTTGGGATGTTGGGTCAATGGGAGCTGTGGGCAGCCTGAAAACGGCCCTTAGCCCCTCACCCAGGCTGGCCACACCCCCGTGGGTTGAGGGTCCCCACTGGGGGTTTGGCCAGCCTGCAAACAGCCCTCAGCCCCTCACCCAGGCTGGCCAGGCACATCAGCAGGTGGACATCCCCTGAGGGGTCCCAGACTGCGAGAGGGCACAGGCCAGGCTGAGGGCCCCCCCCCACAATTGCACAAATTTTTGTGCACCGGGCCCCTAGTTAGTTTATAATATCAGTGCTGCTATGTTAGCTTTCATTTACATGTATAGAGGCAATTTTAAATGTGTATATTTTAAGACAAATTTGAAGTTCTTAAAAATAAGAGAAATAATCTAAAGGGAGAGAAAGAGTAGGGAGGAGGAGAGTGATTTATAAGGAATAAAGGAGCTAAGTTAATGTAGGAAGCAAAATGTAATTGTGGTGGACAGGATTAGGAAGAAAGTTTAAAGACAACACCAAAACAACAACAAAAATTTTTTTAAAGAAAGAGAAATGTGGTAGGAAAACAGCCAGGAAGAGAGTGAGACGGCTCTTCTTCCCACCTGTAAGCCTCGCTGTGTTTTATTCCTGTACACATCCACCCCAAGCCCCCCACCCAGACACGGGGTCCCCATGCCCTTCGGCTTCTTTCTGAATTGTGCTAAAGACCCATGAGAACTAGGTTCAATGGTCCTCTGATGCCCCCTGCAGGGCTCTCAAGGCAATTTGCTCTTTCTTTTTTTTTCCCTTTTGTTTTTTTGTTTTGTTTTGTGTGTTTTTTTAAATGTGATTTACCAGACCATACTTAACCTTTGCTAGAAACCTGGGTCCAATAATGAACTTAGAGCAACGACAGATTCCAACAAGTATGGTTCTGGGAATTACTTTCATATTAGGCTTTGGCATTCCCCATATTAAGGAAATGAGAGATTTCATCATGATTTATAAAAGACTGGCACTGTAGTTTGCTGTGATTTAGTCAATATGCATGAACCTTGTCAGGAAGATCTGGCTTTGAATTCCTGCCCAATCGCTTACTAGCTGTGTGGTCCTGGGAAAGGTCATTAATCTCCTGTTAATCCTTGCCTGAGGATACTTTCCATTGATTTTCAGAGAGAGTGGAAGGTATGGGGAGAGACAGAGAAACACCAAAGTGAGAAAGACACATGGATTGGCTGCCTCCTGCACATCACCCTGCAGGGCCCGGGGATTGTGCCTGCAACGGAGGTATGTGCCCTTGACCAAAATCAAACCCAGGACCCTTCAGTCTGTGGGCCAATGCTCTACCCATTGAGCCAAAACGGCTAGGGCTGTTTCCTTGCATTTAAAAGGGAACTATTAGTACAGATCTTATAGGGCTGCTGTGAGAGTTAAATGAGATATTATGAGAATTCTAGAGGCCCAATGCACAAAATTCATGCAAGAGTAAGCCTTCCTTCCCCCTGGCTGCTGGCACCGGCTTCCCTCTGGCACCCAGGACCTGGGCTTCCCTCACAGCCCCAACTTCATCGTGCAGAAGGACATCAGGTCTGATTAGCATAAGGTGACCAGATTTAAAGCGGTACACCATTGAGGGGGGGTGGGGGGAATCTTTTTTTCTTTTTTTTTTCTTTTTTTTTATTATTACTTAAAATATTACAAAGAGTAATCAGGACTTTTTTAAAACGCCGCAGGACTTGGGACAAACTGTTAAAAATCGGGACTGTCCCGCCAAAAGTGGGATATCTGGTCACCTTAAATTAGCATATTATGCTTTTATTATTATAGATAAAGTGTTTCATTCAGTATCTGGTACCTGGTAGCTCCTCAGTAAGTAGTAGCTTTTATTACTTTAGTCAAAGAGAAAAGTATAATGTTAAGAGCTCTATGTCCCTTGTGATACCAGAAGCCAACTCACAATAATAATCAGGTGTTACTCCTCTGCTACCAGTCCTTCAGTGCCTCCTCACTGCCTAGAATCTCAGTGGTTCTCAACCTTCTGGCCCTTTAAATACAGTTCCTCATGTTGTGACCCGACCATAAAATTATCTTCGTTGCTCCTTCATAACTGTAATGTTGTTACTGTTATGAATCGTAATGTAAATATCTGATATGCAGGATGGTCTTAGGGGACCCCTGTGAAAGGGTCATTCGACCGCCAAAGGGGTCGACACCCACAGGTTGAGAACCGCTGGCCTAGATAGTAAACCCTACGCTCATGGGTACAGATGGTAATAGTCTTTCAGGCTACTGAAGGCCCTGCCTGTTTCCCCAGCCTCGTTTCTCCCTACGCCTCCCTCCTAACAAATGCCCAAACCCCACAGAAACTACTGGTAGTTCCACGAACTTGCCAAATGATTCCACGCTCTCCTTTGGCATGAAAATCACTCTCGGATACCCTACCCCTGCATGTTCACTCCCGCCTCATTTGCTCCTGCTCGCCCTCAAGGCTTAACTCAAACTTCACTTCCCGGGGATTTAGCAACTCATACGAGAACAATTTCACCAGGAATCTATTGTAGCTTTCTTTTTCAAGTCTGTTAAAGAATTTGGATTAGTGTCTAATCCTAAACGGTTTTATACAATAGTAAAGGCAGTGTGGCCGACAGTAATGCCACAACTACAGAAGTGGATTTGTTTCTTGGGGCACACGTTGGTGCCTTAAAATCTGTATTGAACATTTATAAGTATTTATAAATGGTGCTGTTCTTACTCACGGCATACCAAAGCAAAAATAAGCTTTCTTAAATTAGGATTCTGTGAAGAATGCTGCTTATCCGGTTCAGCTGACCCTACTCATTTCCAGAATCTTCATCTAGCAGCTTGGCATCAATCCAGCTGCCTTTATGTAACAAATATGGGGATCCTTAACTCTGAGGTCAAAAAAGCAAAATCGAGAAAGAACAACCCAGCATTCTGTAATAAAATCAATATAGCAGAATCTTCTCAGGAATGCATCATAACATCCATAAAACTCTACATTTGATGGCGTAGGCACTGCAACATATAATTTTCTCCATGCATTCCATCTATACATGGAAATGATAATGGCTATTTCACACAATTATCCTAGTGATTAAGTGCAGATAAAAAATTGGGACTTACCAGCATCTGGATGGTGTTTGAATCCATTGGAATTGATGAAATAACCTAGAGAGGAAAAAGTTGGGGGGAGGGAGGGCCCAACCTCCTGCCAAATGCTTCCCATTCGTTTGTTCATTCACCAAGCATTTTCTGAGTGCCTATGG
The DNA here is from genome assembly GCA_004026665.1 of Murina feae. Taxonomy (NCBI): domain Eukaryota; kingdom Metazoa; phylum Chordata; class Mammalia; order Chiroptera; family Vespertilionidae; genus Murina; species Murina feae. The sequence continues at coordinate 3,055 of PVJC01053558.1, read as the reverse complement.
TCTGCCAGGTACCATGCTAGACACCAGGGATGCAGAGACCTGGAGAAAGCTTATCGTCTCCTGAGGGAGACGGCACAAAAACGTGCTTAATTACAAATGATGATAAGTGCTTTAAAGGAAAAGTTCCAACTACTAAGAGAGAAAATGAGATTGAGGACCAAATTCAGATGAAATAAAATATTGTATGTAAAGGAATTTAGCACAGAAGCGGACACATACTAAACACTTTGGTCAAGGACGGTCCCACTAAGAAAGTGACCATTATGCTGAGACCTAAGGATTAGAAGGATTAGCCAGGTTGTGGGGCGGAGGTGGGAGGAGATGGGGAGTGCACTGCCAGCTGAGGAGCAGCACACAAGAAGACCCTGGGGTCGCTAAGAGCCTAAGGTATTCCAGGTCCTGAAAAGGGACCTGTGTGGCTACAGCATGACAGTTAAGAAATTACAGCAGCCTCTACCTGGCTTCCCAACGTAGAAATCTCCCTACCCCATGTGAATAAAATGACTTGAAGAACCACACAACCACGATAGGTACTAAATCAAGGTGGTAATGATACAAATGAATTGTACCTGCCTGAAAATGAGACTTAAGTCTACGGGTTCTTTTTCCATCCTCCATGTTCAATCACCCTTCTCCTACTACACAAGAAAAGGCAAACTCTTCCTCCAGAATCTCACTTCGGGTTGCCAATTCATTCTTCCTCAGGAAAAGTCCAATGACAACAAACCTGAGAGAGATTCACCAAGAAATATTAAATGGGGCAGCAACTTATCATCCAGGTCATGTATAAATGCAACTTAAAATGTATAAATTTAACTTAAAATTCAGAAGTAAAATGGTTATCAGAGAGATACCTATGAACATCATTATTTGAGTTGAAAAAAGACAGACTTTTCCTAATAGAAACTCCAATTTGGCTGGCTGTTTTTCCAGTGAGGATTAATTTTGCCAATTAATTCATATGGTGAGCATTTCCCAAAACTTGAATGGGCTAAATCTGCAGCTCCAACATTTTGATGAAAATAAATTGAAAGTGCATATCCATTATACAAGTCACAAAAGATTATGAACCTTACAACTACTTAAGTTTATGAGGAACTTCTTAGATATCAACTTTAATAAGTACAAGAATACAAAATTTTTCAAAATTGTTTTAAGGTTATGCTAGCAAAAACAAAACGTGGAGACCACTAGCTTATGTGAAAAACTTCAGAGTATCTGCTACGTAGATGGAGTGGGTGGGGTGTGGAACAAGGAGACGTCAAGAGGAATCCCTAGATTTCTAACCAGAAAGTGTAAGTTTGAAAGCCACTCAAAATTCTTGTATGTTCATGGTTTATTAAGGCACATCAAAACCAAATGCAAAAAAAACCGATAAAATTGTAAAAGCATCCAGAGGAAGAAGGCAGATCATGTATAAAGATAAGAGTGACATCAGATTTATTATCAGAAATAATGCAAGTGATAATATAGAGGAATATCTTTAAAATACTGAAATACTGTCAACACAGAATCCTATACTTAGCAATAATCTTTCAAAAGTGACAGCAAAGTAATGACATATTCAAACACATGAAAGCCGAAAAGAATACATTACCACACTACAGACTACAAGAACCCTCAGAAAACTACACTATAAGAAATATAAAGGAAGATTCAGGCAAAAAAAAAAAAAAATGAGACCAGATGAACCCTGGCTGGGTGGTTCAGCTGGTTGGAGCGTCATCCCATACATCCTAAGGTTGTAAGTTCAACTCTGAGTCAGGGCACAAGCCAGCTTCTGGGGACAACTTCTTTGTAAAGGACATAGTATAAGGCCGGGTAACTTATAACTTCGTGGTTCCTACTGAAAGAGAAGGCCCTGGCAATAGTAAAAGCGGACACACATTCTTTTTCTTTCTCACAACAAACGAAAGAGGAAACAGGCCAGGTGCAGTTGAAGCATCTGTACAAGGTGTTAAGGGGTGGAGGGAAGTTTGAACTCAGGTTTGTCTTCGAAGCCAAAGATAACACGTCCTTGAGATGTTCCTGCGATTTCTATTTCTATTTGGAGAAGCCTGACTTAAGGACTTTTAGCTCCGCGGAAAGGTTCAAGGGTGTGTGTGTGGGAGGCCTGGGGCGTGGAGGGGTGGACAAGAGCTTTTAAGCATCCACTCTTCGCACCTAGAAAGCTCTCGATACGCCAATACCAACTCGATCCCAGGGTCTTGCCCACGGCCGCCTGCGAGGAAACACTCGATTCCTGCAATGCACCGTGTGTGCTCCGACCGGTCCGAGGGCCTTAAGTCTTCCGCCAGAGGGACCACCGCTGGGGAACAAAACTGCGCTGAGCTCGGCGGCGCGGGAGCGGGAGGAAAGACGGCGACTCCTGCACTCGCAGCGCGCAGGCGCCAGGGGTCGCTGTGCCGCAGCGGCGGGGCGGACCAATCCCGCCCCTCCCGCCGCTCCGGACCCAGCGCCCCTAGCGAGCACTTGGTCTTCGCGCCAGTCCCCGCCCCCCAAGGCCCCGCCCCTCCCAAGGCCCCGCCCCTCCCAAGACCCACCCCCCCCCGGACCCCGCCACCCTCCAGGCTTTCTAAGGGGGAAGAGCGGGGCGTGCGGCCCAGGGAGTCGGCAGTCGCCGCGGGCCAGGCTGCGTCCCCGCGCGCCCTGGGGCCATGCTGAGGCGCTGCGCCGGGCGCGCGCTCGGGGCCCTGCGCGGCCTGCGGGAAAGCGCGCCGCCGGCGAGGAGCCTAGGACCCTCCCGGGTGAGTTCCCCGGGCGGAGAAGTGGGCGTTGTTGCGAGCCTTTCTGTCCGGCACGCGCCGTGAGCCGCGCCTGTGTCATCCCAGCCGCCACTGGCAGAAGCAAGGCCCGCGCCGGCGGCGAGAGGCACCCGCGTCCACGGCCCCGAGGTGGACAGCAGGAGAGGCCGCGTGGGAAGGTGACCCCGTTTCGAAAGCGAGCAGGACACTTGGCGCTGGTGTGTAAGTGAAGGACTTCCCCTGCCGCTGACATTAATGAAAGTTCCATTACTCAAACAAGGTCACACCGCAGACACGTGGCAGGTTGCGTC
>PVJC01053557.1:0-10790 GCA_004026665.1 Murina feae | reverse complement strand
TATGATTGTTACAATGTTTCAAAAAGCTGTGTTTCGCTAGAGGCAGTTTAATCGGAGCTGAGCTGAAGGGCGCAGCTTCACTTTCGCTGCTGCCGCAATGGAAAGGGCTGTTTACTCAGGTCCGTGAGTGGCGGCCGCCATGTTGGCTGGGCTAATTTGCATACAGCCGCTCTGATTGGCTGGTGGGCGTGGCTTACCCAGTCTCGGAGAAATGGTTAATTTTAATATTTCGCTTTTATTAGTTTATATATATATATATATATATATATATATATATAGAGAGAGAGAGAGAGAGAGAGAGAGAGAGAGAGAGAGAGAGAAGAGAGAAATATACAGAGATATTTATTGTTTCACTTGCCCTGACCAGGGATCAAACCCATAACCTTGATGTATTGGGATGACACTTTAATCAACCGAGTGATCCAGCCAGGGCTTCCCTGGTATCCTTGCTCTCTCCTTTTATTTACAGTTCTCAGGGGGTTTTGGAAAAGACAAGAAGCAAAACAGGGGAGATGCTGAAATTCTTTTTATTTTTTTGTGCAGTAGCCCAGGAAGGATAGAAGGTCAAAGAGCTATAATGAAACTTACTGAGTATTTGTCTAATTTTAGTAATTCCAATCTCAGCCCTTTATCAGAGAAGTCTTCCGCAACCATATGATCAAAAGTAATTCCTCCAGTCACTCTCTAATTATTGAAGAGGTTCAGAATGAGTCTCCTCAAAATGTGCCACTTGGACATGAAGACTATTTTGACTTGAAGGCAACTAAAACCTGGCAGACTAATCAATCAGTCAATCAATCAAACAAACAAATAAAAAACACACTCAAAACTTTTACCCCTCCTTGAATTACTTAAAGAAGTTAGATAGGTGGCCTGACCCAGAAAGAGAGAATTTTTTACTCGAATGACTATCTTGTATAGAAGGACAAATATCTAACTACTAGACTTCTGCTCTTCTTCTAGTCCTATGAATTACCCTCCTCCCCCTTTGAAGACCCAGGCCCTTATCCTATTCCTTGGCTCAGAATAGCATAAAAGCCTCAACTTGCCCTTGAATCTCTCTGTCTTTATGGAATCTCTATACATAAATAATTAAGTCGGGTTTTCTCCTGTTTGTTTGTCTTATGTTAACTTAATTATTAGACCAGTCAGAAGAACCTAGAAGAGCACAGGAAAATTTTTTACTCCCCAATATCATCCTTCTGCTATTTCATCACAACACTATCTGAAACTTGCTAATTTATGATGACTCATTTATGTTTTCTGTTATGTTTCTACCACTGAACTAGCAACTCTGCGATAGCTGGAAACTTATCTTATTTTCTATTATAGCTTCATTACTTAGAGCAGTGTAAGATAAAACTAGGCCCTCAATAAATGCTTGCTACATAAAGAATTAGGCTTCAGACCTTGCTAATCTTGGAAGTTACCCTGGCATCTATTGGTGAATGAATGCAGCAAAGTACCTAGCTCAGATAACCTTACTGGTTCATTAATGTGTCTGCAGGTAAAGTGGGCATGACAGGGCAGGTTTCTTTATTAGATTCCAGCTGTGTCCCAGTTTAGCACAGTAATGTACCCAACAGTGACATGACTCCTCAAGAAGAACCAGGCAGCAGGTACAAACAGTTTTAGTTAGTTCACGGAGCAGTAATTGACACAACTGTTTGCCCCTGACTTTTAAAACACTTTTTAGCCTGTCTTCTAGATATTATTCTCTCTTAACTCTTCACCTACCTTACCAGCACTTCATTTCGGCATTCACCATTCCAATCTTGTTCCACCTTCATTTTCTGGGTGATTCATCTAGTCACATGGCCTCAAAAACTTCTCTATTATGACAAACCTCAAGTTTATATCTTCAGCCCAGACCTCCGAATTTCATATGCATTTCCAATGGCCCATGTGATATCTCCACTTGGACATTGAGGTTGATGATTAACATTCATAGCATTGGCCGTGTGACTTTACATTTTGTCTCCCTGGAGAGGCAAGGTCCATTCTTCCTGTCACCCCTGCTGAATCTGAACTTAGCCATCTCACCTGCTTACCAATAGGATGAGGCAGAATTCATAGTGTGCAAGTTCCAAGCCTGCTTCTCAAGGGCGTGTATGTATTTCTACTTACTGTCTCATGGTTTTGTCATTTCTTGAGAAGTACAAGGCCAGGCTAGCCCTCTGGTCTCAGGAGGAGGATAAGAGACTTAGACCAGTTTTTCTGGTAAGGGGCCTGGGGAAAGCCAGACTGGAACAGATTATCTGTAAACTAGACCAGTTTACCTGTAGACATGTAATGAGTTGAGTGCAGCCTACAGCAGCTGATCTTCATTAACCCCCAGCACTATAATAAATAATTATGGATTTAAGCCACTGAGATTTTATTTTAAAACTAGGGGCCCGGTGCACAAAAATTTGTGCACTCGGGGTGGAGGGAGTCCCTCAGCCTGGCCTGTGCCCTCTCACAGTCTGGGACCCCTCAGTGGATGTCCTATGATGGCCCCAGTCTGCCAGGCGCCTTTTATGTGTGTGTGTGTGTGTATGTGTGTGTGTGTGGCCACTGGGGACCTGCCCCCAGCCGCATCTGAGGCTCGGAGCAGTCGTCCTGTGTGTGTCTACCTGCCGGGGGCCTGCCCCCAGGCACACCGTGGAGGCTTGGAGCAGGCACCCCTTTTCCTGCTCCCTGATCCTCGGAAGGGACCTGGGAAGCCACCAAGCAGGCCGCCAACTCTTTCCCACTCGCCCGTCCCTGCTGCCTTCCTTTCCCACTTCCCGGTGCCGCCAAGGGGTCTGGGGAGCTGCCAAGCAGGACCCAGGCCCCTGCAGCCTTGCTTTCCCACTCCACGATGCCCCGCAAAGGGCCTGGGCAGCCACCAAGCTGGCCGAGACCCTCCCCCTGCCGCCTCTTACCCGCTTCCCGGTGCCCTCCAACCCTGCCACCTCTTTCCCATCACGGGTCCTGGGTCCTGCGCTGTCCCACCCTGCAGCCGCTCTGTGCACTCGGGAGGTCCCTCAGCCCAGCCTGTGCCCTCTCGCAGTCTGGGACCCCTCAGGGCATGTCCATCTGCTGGCGTGCCTAACCAGCCTGGGTGAGGGGCTTTCAGGCTGCCCACAGCTCCCATTGCCCAACGTCCCAGCACGGCTGGCTGGAGGCAGGTTTCTGGAGTTTTTTCTCCTATAATTGATACTGTTCCTTGAAGGCCTGGGGTTATCTTCTATAATTGATACACTGTTCCTTTAAGGCGGCCTTCTAACTAACTGAAGCCTCCTCTGCTTCACCTCGCAGCGTCTATAATGAAACAATTGTTACTTTTACTGGTTAGGCCCAGGCTGCTCTTTCCTTCAGCTCCCGAGGATTCTACGATTGTTACATTGTTTCAAATGTTTCAAATCTGTGTTTCGCTAGAGGCAAGTTTAAGTGGAGAGGCCGCAGCTTCACGTTCGCTCCTGCCGCAATGGAAACAGCCCTTTACTCAGGTCCGTGAGTGGCGGCCGCCATGTTGGCTGGGCTAATTTGCATATAGCCACTCTGATTGGCTGGTGGGCGTGGCTTACCCATCTCGGAGAAACGGTTAATTTTAATATTTTGCTTTTATAGAGTAGATTTTAATAGTTAATTTGTGTAGTATATGCTTCATACTTAAAGAGTGTAATGTAACTGTGTATGCATTAGAGATCTAAAAACACTTGGCATTGTCAATCTTGTTAATTATAGCTACTATGAGAAGTAGGTGAGGGTATTTAATTGTGCCTTTAATTTCATTTCTCTGATGACTAATGATGTTGGATATCTTTTCATGTGCTTTTTGACCATTTGTTTATCTTCTTTTATGACTATTAAATTATTTGCCCTGTTCAAAATTGTGTAATTTGTCTTCATATCTGAGTTGTAAGAGTTCCTTATATATTCTAGATATGTTATTTGTTAGATATATTTGTTGTAAATATTTTTCTCCTATGGCACATTTTGGTTTCTAAACAGCAAGAGTTTTTAATTGTCATAAAGTTCAGTTTATCAAATTTTTAAAAATGGGTTGTGCTTTTTGTGTCCTACAAACTATTGAATTTTGAGGTGGGTTGTGTGACTCGGCACTACCCACTACAATTCAATAGTATCTCAAAACATGTGTGTCCAAAACTGGACTCCTGATCCTTACCCTCTCACCTCTTCTCAAACCTGCTCCTCAAATAATTGTCTTCATCTCAAAAAATGCAATCCTTTATTTCAGTTTTCAGACACACACTAATTTTTTTATTCTCCTCTTACTGTCCCACTCTATGTACAACCATCAGCAAATCCTATTGGAATTCCCGTCAACATATATTCAGAGTATGACCATCTCTTGCCATCTTTGCCCCTATCACACTGGTCCAAGCTGCCATGATTTGTGCCCTGGATTTTTTGTGATATCTTTTAATTGGCATCTCTGCTCCTGCCCTTGCTTCATTATGATCTATTCTGAACACAGAAGCGAGAGAGATATTTTTTAAAATTTAAGTCCTAATTTTGTCTGTCATCTGCTCAAAATCTTTACAAGGCTTCCCTGACATTCAGAGTAAAACTCAAAATCATTATAACTCAAAACATCCTATATAATCTTATCCCCCACCTCTACATTCTCTCTGATATTATCCATGACACACTCTCTAACTGTACTATTGCTCCTGTAATTTCTGACCTTCCTGTTATTCTTTCAATATTTTATGCAATCACCTGCCTCAGGGCCTTTGCATCTGCTATTCTCTGTATCTATAATACTTTCCTTCAGTATATCTGTGCTCACAAACTCCTTCATTTTCCTCGGGTCTCTACTCAAATATCTTTTTGGCACCTGGCATTATGTGCCTTACTATTATTTTTTGCATAACACTTCTCACCACTTGATTTTTACATATTTGTTTCATATTTGTTTCTCTTCACTTTTCCCCCCTCTACCCTGCCAAACCTTTAGAATGTATGTTTCATAAAGGCAGGGATGTCATTTTGTTACTGTTGGACCTTCAGGGTTTGAAAATTGTAGGCAATTCAAGAGTATAGTAATACTATTCACCCAAACTAACATAATATTGTATGTTAACTGTAATTGAAAACAATTAAAAATATAAGAGTATAGTGAAAAAATATTAACCAATATTAATTTTATAGCAAATTATTTAATTTAAAAATTAATATTATCTAATCTAACAAAAGAGAAATATGCAAATTGGTGTCACTTCACTACATTCAGGCCACACCCACCAGCCAATCAGAGTGACTATATGCAAATTAACCCAACCAAGATGGCGGCCAGTGGCCATGGAGCTAGAGCAAGCAGGAAGCTTGGTTGCCTTGGTGATGAAGGAAGCCAAGCTTTCCACCTGCCCTGGCCAGCTGTGGCCTCAGCTCAAGGCAACAAAGTTTCAATTATAGAAGTTAAACAAATCCCAGATACCTGCTTCCAGGCAGCCTAGCTGGGAGCTTTGGTCGCTGGGGGACATGGCCAGCCTGCAAACAGCCATCAGCCCCTCACCCAGGCTGGCCAGGCACCCCAGCGGGAGCCCCACCCTGATCCAGGATACCCTTCAGGGCAAACCAGCTGGCCCCCATCCATGCACCAGGCCTCTATCCTGGATATAATAAAAGGATAATATGCAAATGGACCTTAACAGCAGAATGACTGGGAGTGACTGGTCACTATGACACATACTGACCACCAGGGAGCAGACACTCAATGCAGGAGCTGCCCCCTGGTGGTCAATGCGCTCCCACAGGGGGAGCTCTGCTCAGCCACAAGCCAGGCTGCCAGCTGCCAGCACAGTGGTGGTGGCGGGAGCCTCTCCCACCTTCTCAGCAGCACTAAGGATGTCCGACTGCAGCTTAGGCCTGCTCCCCACTGGCAAGTGGACATCCCCTGAGGACTCCCAGGCTGCCAGAGGGATGTCTGACTGTCAGCTTAGGCCCAATCCCTCAGGGAGCAGGCCTAAGCCATCAGGTGGACATCCCCTGAGGGGTGCCAGACTGAGAGAGGGCACAGGCCAGGCCGGGCTGGGGGACCTCCCCTGAGTGCACACGAGTGCACACATTTTTGTTCACCGGGCCTCTAGTATTTTTTAATAAATAGAGACATTTTAAATGTTCTCTATACTTGGAGAATAATATCTTTTTATTTTATTTTATTGATTTTTTACAGAGAGAAAGGGAGATGGGTAGAGAGTTAGAAACATTGATGGGAGAGAAACATCGATCAGCTGCCTCCTGCACACTTCTCACTGGGGATGTGCCCTGCAACCAAGGTACGTGCACTTGACCGGAATCGAACCTGGGACCCTTCAGTCTGCAGGCCAATGCTCTATCCACTGAGTGAAACCAGTTGGGGTAAGAATATCTTTTTTTAAAAAAGTTTATTTATTTATTTATTTATTTTTATTTTAGAGAGAGAGGAAAGGAGAGGGAGAGAAAGGTAGAATCATCAATGAGAGAGAAACACTGATTAGCTACCGCCTGCAGACCCCCACTGAGGATTGAGCCTGCAACTCCGGCATGTGTCCTAACAGAGTTGAACTGGTGATCTCTTGGTGCATGCAGCAACACTCAACCAACTGAGCCACAGGGGCTGGGCGAGAATAATGTCTTTATATGTTGATTTTCTGGAACAGTCTAAATGTTCAGCATTAGAGGATAACAGCTAACATCAGCTTAGAAAGTAGCCATTCTAACTGCTTTTTACAATGATACAGTATAATGATATGAAAATGCTCCAGGATAAGTGTTTTTAAAGTAGAATAAAAAATGATGTATGTCATATTAGTAATGAAAAAAAGTAAAGTCCCAGGTAAAAGAAGGGGGAAAAAAGTACATCATAATTTTAGAAAGCTGATTTCTTAGTAATGGAATAATGAATTATTTGCCTTTTTCTCCATGCTCTTTTGAATTTTTAACATATCCTATACATTTATTTTAAAATCAGCTGGTATCTTTCCAGTTTTAGTGCAAACTCCATCTTTGTTCTTCCATTTAAGAAAGAATTTAATGTTTGTGTCCCCAAACTACAGGAGTCTCCTAATACCATTGGCCCTTATAGCCCATCCTTTCCCACCCAGGCCTTTACCACCATATTCTCTATGTCCATGGGTTGTGCATATATACATACAAGTTCTTTGGCTGATCTCTTTCCACTCATCTTCCCTCCCAACCCCTTCCCTCTCTGATTCAACAGTCTGTGAATGTGGATTTTGAGTCCTTTTTATTTTCTGGGGAATGTGAGCCCTGTAATTCACCCCCTGGTAGACATGATATGAGAGAAAATCTCCTTCCTAGATGATAGTGGGTCTCTTCCATCTTCTGAATTTGTCTGTCCATTGGCCATCATGGCTTTAGTCTGTAAACATAAAAATGTCAATATAAAAATACCAGTAAAATCTTAATATATGTATATGCCTAAGCAACCACTATAACCAGTCAATCAAATGACTGGTTGCTATGATACGCACTGAGCACCAGGGGGACAGATATTCAATGCAGGAGCTGCCCCCTGGTGGTCAATGCACTCCCACAGCCAACCTCCCACTGCTGGCCAACCTCCTGTGGTCCTTCCCCCCCATCCAGCCAGTCCCTCACCAATCAGGACTGGGTGAGAAGGACCCATCAACCCTGATTTTCAGCCAGGCTGAGAGACCCCACCTGTGCAAGAATTTGTGCACTGGACTTCTAGTTCAAATATAAAAATGTTAAGCACACCAAAATGTAATCCGACCAAAATTTTTAAAAGATTGTAAAAAATCACATAATTTCAAAATGGCTGGGCAGAATGAGTATTGCAAACCTTGTTTATACTTATATACTATGGCTTGTCACTAAGTTGGGAAAAGAAATACCACCTGGCTTTGCATGATCCTCTAAATCATACTGTTGTTTATGAGCAGGAAACTCTTACAAGTACATTAAAAAAAACCAACACGGTTATACTATTATTTTAGCATTCACTGTTATTATGTAAAATATTTTTACGACCCAATAACAATGTCTTTGAGTACAGTAGTCCTTCCTTATCCATGGTTTCACTTTTTTTGTCACATGGTTGCAGTTTTAGTTATCCACAGTCAACCAAGGTATGAAAATATTAAATGGAAAATTCCAAAATTAACAACTTATGTTTTATTTTTAAAATATTTTTATTGATTTTTTGAGAGTGAGGAAAGGAAAAGGCAGAGAGAAAGAGAAACATTGATGTGAGAGTGGAACATCCATCAGTTGCCTCCTGCACATCCTTACCTGGGATCAGCCTGCAACCCAGGCATGTGTCCTGGCTGAGAATGGAACAAACAACCTTTTGGTGCACGAGACAATACCCAACCAGCTTAAGAGTTTTACATTGTGCGCCGTTCTGCATAACATGATGAAATCTCACACTGTCATGCTCTATGCTGCCCAAGACATGAACCAATCCTATGACCATCATCTCCATGTGGTGGAGGCTCCTGCCTATAAGACACTTAGTAGCCATCTGGGTTATCAGATTAACTATCAATGATCGCAACGCTTGTATTCTACTCACCCTTATTTTACTTAATAATGGCAAGAGTAGTCATGATGGAAATTTGGAAATAATGAAGAGAAGCCTTAAAATGTATGAGTTGTAAAGAAAATGTTTGGTACCACCTGTGATTGCAGGCAACCACTGAGAGTCTTAAAGATAAAGCCTCACAGACAGGGAGGGAACTATTGTATTCATAAAATAGCAATGCTCAACCTGAACAAAGGTGCCCCCAAGTCAATGGCTTTTGACAGGAAGTTATATGTGATACAATGCCAAGAAGGGCACACAGCTGTGATGGGACAGGAGCAGTTAACATGGGAGTCGACACTTTATGAAATATTAGATGTAGCGCCAGGGATGGGAAAAGTGTCTTTAAAGCAAAAATGTATTACAATTTATAAATGTACTCTAAGAATACACCTGTCTTATTTTATATTTATTCCCTGGAGATCATCATTCTTGATATATGCAAGTTCTACTTACACAAGGTCTTGTGAGATACAGCCTTTGTATGAAATAAGATCTCCCCACATTTTTACCACCAGAAATAATCCAACTTAAAAAAAAAAAAAAAGAAGTCAGTGCTGCTTGGCACTTAACTAAACAAGTTCCAGGTTGTCTTTTTAATAGGAAAACTGCATTTTTAGATTATAACCCATCAGTTTGACTTGCTTGGAAAGTGCTTAGCAAAGCCCTATGTACAAATAGGTGTAAAGAAATTGTGTTTTGTTTTTTGTTTTTTGTTTTGGTGTGTGTGTGTGTGTGTGTGTGTGTGTGTGTGTGTGTGTGTGTGATAAGAATTCAGTAGTCAATGTTTCTGAAGCAGTTTGCTCAGACATGTGAAGAGCTAAATTAATTTCCGTGAGATGTGTAGGAGAATGCACAGTTATTAATCTAATTCAGCTCCTTATTAGTGAAAAACTCACTGGAATGTTACAGTGGAATGGTCAGCTGTCGAGATGATTTATACCACTTATTATTTTTAAAAGAAGGGATGTTTTGCATTTTTTTTTATTTCCATGTGATAACCTCGGCAGAATGAAATCCCATTTCTAGTTTCCACAGTGCAATAGAAACAGGTTTGGCTTTTCAAGTTCAGCCGTGTGATTTGTGTGTGTAGTTTCAATTTGTGATGTGTCAAGCAATGAACAGCTGATTTAATAACAGTTAAGAACCTCTGCTACACAGCAATGACTGAGGTGATATTTCTGCAAATCAACAGTGGTGCCTGCTTTTACCAAGGCTATAAATTATTTTGTCACATGGTTGCCAAAATGTGAAGGGTTTTTTGGATCCATGACAAAAACCTATATTGTCTTTGGAGAGAATGACTATTCGATCTTAGTCCATCAATCAAATCAGTCTTCATTAAATCTAATTTAATGGACTACTGTCTAATATAAGGAGCACTTAAAGGAAAGTCACAATGCCCTGGCCGGTGTGGCTCAGTTGGTTGAGCATTGTCCTATGCATCTAAAGGTTTTTGGTTTGATTTCTAGTCAGGGCACATGCCCGGTTGCAGGCTCAATCCCTCAAAGGGGCATGCAAAAGGCAGTTGATTGATGTTTCCCTCTCACATCCATGTTTTTTTTTCTCTCCCTCTCCCTCTCCCTTCCTCTCTCTCTAAAATCAATAAAAATATTTTTTTTTAAAAAAAGAAAGACATAGAGCCCTTTTCCCACCAGTGGCTGACCCACTGAAAAGGAGACAGCTTGGTGGAGCTTCCTGCAGCGGGATTTCTGAGTGTAGCTTTCTTTCTGATCTTCAAGCTCAGTTCTTCCCTTTTTAAGGTAAAAAGAAGAAAGCTGCCGGCTATAGTCAGGAACTCAGTTGATCTTTAATTAGATTTTTCATGTTTAAAAATAGAGATCATTAAGAAACTTCTTTCCTATACCCTTTCACACAACGACATACATATTTTTAAAATGTGGTAAAATATATCAAGAACATATAAAACTTGTCATTGTAGACATTTTAAAGTATACAATATAATAGCATTAATTGCATTCAGAGTTCATGCAACCATGAACACTAGCTATTTTCAAAACTTTTCATCATCTCAACCAAAAACTCTGTGTCCATTAAATAATTCCTCATTCTCTCTTCCCTCAGGCCCTGGTAACCTCGAATCCACTTTCTGTCTCTATGAATTTGCCTATTCTAGATATTTCATAATAGTGAAATCATGGGTTATAGGGGTGGACAAAAGGAGGCTTATAGCTGTAATACAAATCAATCTTAACTAATAAAAGCATAATATTGAAATTTACCGTTTCTC
>PVJC01053556.1:0-10802 GCA_004026665.1 Murina feae | reverse complement strand
TGGAATATCTGCCTTAGAAACTTTAAAACAGGTTAATTTTCCTGAGATGGTTAAAGTACTGCTCTGTTCAGTGGCAGGAGCATGAGGCCACTCGACCTATTTTTTCTTTAAATATTTTTATTGATTTCAGAGAGTATGGGAGAGGGAGAGAGAGATAGAAACATCAATGATGAGAGAGAGTCATTGATCGGCTGCCTCCAAATGCCCCACACTAGGGGTTGAGCCCGCAACCCATGCATATGCCCTGACTGGGAATCAAACTCTGACCTCCTGGTTCATAGGTCAAGGCTAAACCACTGAGCCACATTGCCAGGCATACATCCGACCTATTCATCCTGCCCTGAGTGGATGCCTGCTGTAGGTCAGTGCTGATATGCAAGACTTCACCAAGTCAACTTCAGTTCTAAAATTCTCCAATTTTACTAACAGAGATATTGTTGTGCCCCCAAACAGGTAATCTTTCACATTTTTAAATTGCATTTCATTTGTAGATTTCTACCAATTAATTGCTTTTGTACTGTGCTTTCTGATCATTAGAAAATAATCCATAGCCTAAAAATGATTGGTTTTTAAAAAATATGGTTTATTAATAAACTTTTTTTTTTAATGCTTGGTATTTCTTTTCTTTTCTTTTAAAAAAATATTTTATTGATTTTTCATAGAGAGGAAGGGAGAGGGATAGAGAGTTAGAAACATCAATGAGAGAGAAACATCGATCAGCTGCCTCCTGCATGCCCCCAACTGAGGATGTGCCCGCAACCAAGGTTACATGCCCTTGACTGGAATCGAACCTGGGACCTTTTAGTCCGCAGGCTGACGCTCTATCTGCTGAGCGAAACCAGTTAGGGCTATTAATCAACTTTTTGCATAAATTATGGAAGTTTCAGTTTTTCATTTATTTATTTATTTATTTATTTGTTTGTTTGTTTGTTTGTTTATTTAGTTTATTTTTTTGGTAGGGTTTCCTTTTTTAATGACACGAAATAAACCATTTTACAACCAATGGCATCTTGGAGTCAATGAAAACGAGGTCTGGCTTAGCACTAGAGTGGGTCTGATTATTACAGAATTGAAGGCCTCACTGGAACATCAGGTATCCCCTCATTCTGGCCTGGCCCCTTCCACCCCCAGGTGCCATGGCTCTGGTGCTCAGCTCTCCAGTAACTAGCAAACTCCACCAGAGCCCTGTCCACACACACGCCCAGCTAGGCTACACAGCAGGTCCAGGAACTGATCCCTGCCCAGGTGTAACCTGTCTTGGGAGTCAGGCCATTGTTGTTCTCCACCTGACCGCACATTGGAAACATCCAGGAGCTTTTAAAAGACCCAGCCTCCGGGCCATTACCTAGATCAACTCATTCAATCCTTTGAGAGGTAATGTTACAGCTCCCCAGGAGATCCCAATGGCCAGCCAAGGTGAAAAGGGGAGGAATCAACCTAATTTGATGCAAGGGAAGAGACCTAAGGCAGCACTAATGGGATTGGGGAGGTGGGGGCGGCAGGTGGGGGGGGGGAGGTCAGGTCTCACTATAGAATTATACCTGTGCTGAGTCATGGTATAATTTTACCCCATTCCCTCACCCCCCAACTCTGAATTCCTGGAAGGCTCTTTCTTTCCTGGACTCTCTGGAGGAGGCTCCAGTTGGCCTCAGGCAGCGAGAATACTGGGGGCCTCTCTTCAGTCAATTTGCTTTCCCAATAAAAGCCTATAGTTGTGTATTAGGTCCTTGACTGTCCTGATGGCCAGAAGCCAGGGACCTCCACAGCCCCTTTGGATTTGCCTCTGTCCTTGAGTATTTCCTCATGAAGTGTCTCTTTGAGAGTTTCTGGTTTTAGTTTACCAGTCCTAGAGGCAGAGCCAGGGCTGTCAGGTGTCCTGTGGCCTCCCCACCTGGACTCTGCTCACCATCTGAAAACTCTGTCACTCCCATGTCATTCTCCAGTATGGGAGTTCCTGTTTCGCTGTTCTTAGGTGGCTGGCTGTTACGACCTCAGAGTCTCTGTCCTTGCAGCCAGTATAGGACAGAGCCCCAGAAGTGGAGATTTCAGGCCTTGAAGGGCTGGGATATCTGTTGGGTGTGAGCAGGAAGCCTAGTATTCACTGGCTCCCACTGTCTCAAGCTCCTTAGGTGAAGTGCAGACTCAGCGTGAAGGACCTGTGAAGGACCCTTCAAGGTCACCTGGGACAACTGTCCATTGAACAAACACTGAGGAGCGATGCCTCACTGGAGTTACACAGTGACTCAGAGGGTCGGCACAGACCCAGTGGGCTCCTTTCCTGTATCTTCTTGGTACCAGGTCTTTTCTGCCTGACATTTGAGACCCTGAAGCTTCTATTTTCTGGGCTCCCACAGTGTGCCTGGCACAGGGCTAGTGGCTTGAGGGGCCTAAGATAATCAGCTTTGCATTTAGATTGGCAAATGCCAAAGGCATAGCTAACTCTAAATAGGGTATTTATTCTCTACATTTGTAACCAGAAAATGCGCAATCTATTTTTGTTGCCTAGGTAATAATACAGCTTTGCTTGGGCTCCTTGGATGCACCACGATAGTGCAGAATGGATTTTAATAAAAAAGCAAAGTGTGGCTGGTGTAATGGAATATATTAGGAATTCTCTCAGCTTTACCCTTTTTTATTTGTCTTTTGGGCTATTTCCATTAATATCCTTATTATAATAAAAATTACAAGTAACTTAAATATAATTAGATTTTCATTTCGCTGAGAATTAGAAATGTTTGAGAAGCCTTTGTAGAAGAGTTTCTTCCCCTTCTAGCAGAAACTAGAATGATCCAGTGGGCTCCTGGAAGACTTCCATTAAAGTCATTCTTTTTGTGCAGCATTGTTCAAGCACAATATTACTACAATTATACACATAATGAGCTACATATTGATGTCAACGCATGGATTATAAACCTCTCTATTGGAGTTAAATACTGGTTCAAGTGAACTGAACCATCTTAGTTTGGATAGTTGAAA
Source organism: Murina feae (assembly GCA_004026665.1). Lineage (NCBI taxonomy): Eukaryota > Metazoa > Chordata > Mammalia > Chiroptera > Vespertilionidae > Murina > Murina feae. The sequence continues at coordinate 7,826 of PVJC01053556.1, read as the reverse complement.
AGATTCATGAACAAAAGGCATTTTATAAAGACCATTGATGGCATCACATGTTTCCGCATTTGTTGACCATTAATCCATCAGAGATTCCTGGATAGGCACAGCTGCGTGGAGTGGTGTGTGAATGCATCTTGCATGATTGATCATGAATTAGAAGCTAGTGTATCCGTCTTTGGCAAGCAAAATGAATATATAAATTTCATAGCTCCAATCAAAACTACCTGCCTACCTTACTTAAGAGGCCCCTCATTCCCCGTGCATCACTTGTGCTGTTACTGTGGAGGGGGGTCAATGTGGCCACAGGAACTTGGGGGTCATTCTTTTAGTTTTATAATCTTAATACTTTTGAACTATTGCCAGGTATTTTCCTCCACTGTGAGTTACCATTTTCCTCTTACAATCTATGTTCTTTGTAAGCACGTCACTAAGTGTAGCCCATTCTCAAGGAAAGGGAACTTAAGCTCTGCCTCCTGGAGAGAGGAGTGTCAAAGAATTTGTGGATAGATGTTAAAATGACCATAACAGTAAATATTTTGGAGGAAGTACTCTAAGGCTCTGCAAATATTCTGTTGTTCCTCAGAGCTGCTCTCAGTCATTTTAGCACTCACCAATGAATTTTTGCCTGTAGCAACGAATGCCATAGTGATATAATAGTGATTTATTTTGTTTCTCTAATTTTTATACATTTGTTAATTATAATGCTTCTATATGGAAGAGTTATGGCTTCTCCCCCATTTGTTTATTTATTTGATCACTTATTTGTATTTGCATGGCATGGATATTTATTTTACTTTTTGTGTTAGAATGCAAAACTATCATTATATTTTTTTATGGCTAAAATTTTTCCAGTTTTGGCCTTTGGGAGCTTTTTTCAATTAGCTGTTGTGCCTTTTTCATTTGGCCCATGATTAACTTACTGGGGAAGGGGTGGTTATGCACGTTCGTACTTTTTAGTACAGCGAGAGGCTCCAGGCTCAGCTAGTATTTTCCCTATCCCCATAATCAGCAGTTTCTCCAAGGAGCCCAATTCCTTTCTCCGGAGAACGCGGTTTAGAATCCAAGATCTGGCCACTAGATATGTTGGTTGCCCCTTGGGGTTACTGCTTTTAGTCCTTTTCACTAGATACTAGTAGTTAGGAAATACATGTACATGTAATAAGGCCTGTATTTACACTTATCTACATTTCTACCTCTATCATCTCTATCTATCTATCTATCTATCTATCTATCTATCTATCTATCTATCATCTGCCATCTATCGTCTATCTGTTAAAATAAACATGAGTTCATACGGATAGATTAAACTCTTAATTCAGCATCACAGGGTTCATTCTGGCATTTCATTTCAGTTCATGGAGAGGAATCCTGGGATAGAGTGTGAGTCCTCCTATTCTGCATCTCCAGGGATTTACCCTTTCTATGGCCCATGTTTGGTCTTTAGCAATGTGGTAAAAATATTTTTAGCTGACTCCTCTCACCAGCTTATATGGTGTCCAGCAGTGTTGCTCCAGGTAAACAAGTACTTGGGTTCTGTTGCCCCCTGTAGATGTCTTTCTTTCCCCAGAGTTCATTGTCACTGGTTACTACTCTCTAACCACTGTTTTTTCATACATTTAAGAAAAGTTCATTTGCTTTTGTCGAGTCTTTTTTTTGCAAGAGTGGGCATGACGCTGTCAACATCCCCAAGCTGAAACTGGGTGCCCCACAAATAGTTTTGATAATTGAAAGTCTCTGTTTTTGCTGTTGCCACATCTCACCGATAAAAATTTGTGTTTCGCCCTTGGGCTTCCCTGTTTGTAGGAATCATGGTCTCTTGAAGCTCTCTGCTGGCAGAATATTACCTTACATATTTCTAGACACTTACAAGCACTGACTTTTCACAATAAAAATTCTGTAATTTCCTGCTGTTCTCTTCCGTATTCTTGTGTGTTTGTCATGTGTGTCTGTACAGCTACATTGGTGCTTTTTAAGAAACAAACTCCTTGTAAGTCTGTGCCAGACTAGGCTCACCCTTGAGTACCCGTTAAATAAGGATGGTAACGGTCTCAGCACTATCTGTGGTAAACATCACTTTTTTGCAGTCTTTAAAGCTAATTTTCTCTAGCATTAACCTTAGCCTTTGTGTCTTCTAAAAGGATATGTGTTGTGCTTAAGATAATAAAAATCATCCTTCTTAGGAATATTTTAATTTTAATTCTGTAGGGCTAAATCATTATTAGTCACAGCATAATAACATGCAACTGTACTGTAGAATTAACTCTGAAAAGGCATAAATATCAATTATATTAATATTCAATGATAGTTATAGTATATTTAATCTTATAATCTTATACCACTTGAGAGTCCATTTAAAATTATAAAAAACCAAAAACAATAATTTTTGCATATTCACCGATCCCAAGACATTGTGTTGTTAAGCAGTGACACAAAACAAGTTTTTATTTTAATAACTTGTCTTGATGAAAAGGTGTTCGAGAAATATGGGGTTTCTGTTTTACTGCTTGAGGCAGCCTCATTTGCAAAACCATTTCAAACCAAAGCCCATCCATCACTATGTAAATGACCGAGAGTAATTGTTTCCAATATTGATATGTTTGAGTTTAGAAATCCCATGCCTGCCTAGTGGCATTGAGGCAATAATTCCTGTGGAAAGGTCACCTTCTATTGCTTTATTCTTCCCTTGTCTCATTTATACGTTCAATGCACATGTACTCCCTTTCACGAGTCTATTTTTGATATCTGCTGGGTTTTCTGATGGACGCAAACAGAAAATAACCACAATTTGAGTGACCTTTTAGTAATTGTAAGACAATTCAGAAATTAATGAAAGGCCTTCTGGCTAGCATACCCATTAATATAATACCTAGAATACTAAGAATGGAACTTTTTGTTGAAAATCAGTGATAAATATTTAAGCATTATGTGGACTGCAAAAACTCTGGATTCTTAAGGGTTTGCCATCACTTTTTGTGGTTAGGCAAAAAAAATGTTGGGATAAAATATGTACTTCTGTAGAGAATTACATGTATCACGGCTGTAGTTGAAATTACAGACTATTAACTTATTAATATGCAGTAAAAATTTCCCAGAAGAGAGTAAAAAACACCTAGGGAGGCTAATAGACTGTAAGCTCCCTGCCACCCTTGCCCAGCCGAGACCTTAATACAGTCAGGTCATTGCCAAGTTCCTGTTGACGTCTTAGGCTCAAAAAAGCCAATGGGGTTGTTAATGGAACCAAATCATGAAATTACTCATCAAAAATCATTGGTAACTGCTAAATTATTTGTGTTTTGGGGGAAAGAGTTTCATATTTACATCACTAAAGGGTCTCTCTAAGGTTCCAGACATTCAATGTGCCTCCAAAGAGTGTGATGAAAGAAAACTGCACACTCATTGATTTAATGTTCCCACCCCGCTGGCAATGGACTGTTTCACCTCTCAAAATAGTTTGAAATATCAGTATAAGCCCAAGCTTGATCCACATTAAAAAAAATTACTAATTGATGTTTTTCTGAAAGGGCAGGGAAATAATAGTTTAGATTTAAGTCTTCTCTTTTAATTCCTGCAGATATCTGGATCCTATTTGTGTTAACAAAGCACTTAAGCAAGTCAAAGAGATTACAAAATTAGTAAGAATTTTAAAACATGATTTAAAAAATCCACATAGAAGTGATCCATCTGAGATAACCAACTGAATTTTTAAACAGAGTGTATATATTTTTTCAACCTCAAATGTTCTTTATAATATGTCTTGCTTTTCTTGAAGGAAAGTATGCTCCCTAGATTAAAATAATAGTAATAATGAAATAATAGACCGTTATATTTGTATTCAGTAATTATGTAGTCATCAAATAAGTGGCCAGTATCTAGGGAACAAGCAATTATGTGAGCTGTGATTACTAAAGAAGTAATTATGAGAGATAAACCACTCTTAGTTATGTTTTTTTGTGAGTTTTTTAAAGACTGGAATTTATATAACACAGTCCCTACTCCACCGAGAATGTTTGTTTAGGTATGGCAGTATAACAGTATGTATCTGTTATGCACAATTTAATACAAGAACCCTCGACATTTATGAATTTGACATCCTCAATTTCAACCTAGTGGCTATCGCCTAGTGGCTAGGACAGTGGATTCCTGTAACTACTCCACACCATGAATTTAAATCATTTCCTACAGTTTCATTGCAGGAACCTAGACTGCCTGGCATCGCATCCCAGGATCATGACATGCAGGATCTCTTGTCCAGTGGGAAGAGCTCTGTGTCCAGGAACAAGAGATAAAAATACCTCCTGTTGGTAGTGATGGAACTCAGGAAACATAGTTGCTATGGTCTGAATGCTTGTGTTTCCTCCCCAACCCCAAATTCATATTTTGAAAACCTAGCCCTCAAAGGTGATGGTCTTTGTAGGTGGGCTTTTTCTCCTATTCTCCTACTTTGACAACTCCTAGGACACTTCCACACATGACAATCCTACTTCGGCCTAACCTTCACCCACCTGAGGCTTGATTCTCTTATTGAGGCACAGTCTGGGGTGGCCCAGTGTCCCACTGTGGGCCCCTCATTCGTATTTCTGGGGTCCATGCACTTGTGTTCTCCTTCCTGACCATACCCTCAGGAGCAACTTACTCTCTTCTCTCCTGTAGTGAGCAACAGACCTGCTTGACTGAGGAAGCAGGAGTCCCCAGACTAGGAAAGACCTGAAGCAATGCAGAGCCCAAGCCTCCAGGGAAAGACTGGAGCTCTCAGTGGGATTTTCCCAGAAGCTCATCGCAGGTGCCTTCAGGCCACCTGAGCCCCAGCCACCCAGCTGCTGCTGAACCATATCCCTGCTGTGTTTTCGGGCTCTGGGTATGAGATCACTGGACAGATGCAGGAATTCAGGCCACCTGCCTGACCACTCTCCCAACTCAAACGACAGCTCTGAGAACATGAGGTCTCTGCAGGCTCCTTGCTGGCCTTGCATCCTCTTCCCCTTCCCTTGGGTGGCCTGCTATGGCCTCCCCTCACATTGAGCCCCAGGTCACAGACCTCCCTGCTCAGGTTCCCTCCCCCTCCTCCTTTACCTTTCAGTCTGTGCTCTAGATACCCTGCAGCACTCACCGGTCTCTGGGTCAGCTGCGGCCTTCTTTCAGAGTAACTGAGTAACTAAATGCCAGGTCAGATTTTCTGATGTCTCGGAGGAGGAACAGTTCCTTAATCCCCTTGAATGATCTGGCTGTTCTGCAGCTGGACACACTGACAGATTGGCGCCCCCAGCAGCCACTGAGACGACAGGTCATTCAACCTTGCAGTGCCTGGAATATTTCTAGTCAGCTCCCTGTAAACCTTGATGACTGTGGGGTGCCAGTCCACTCTCTCTGGCTGCTTCAGATAAATCCTTATTCCTGAGGAGCAGCTTGGGTGCTATGGTGAGTCTTAGGGCTGACCTACTTCGAGGACCTCGCAAGCAAGGTGAGTGAGTGTCCCTTCTCCCCATAGGAGATTCAGGGTTGGGCACCTTCGGCCCATATATCACGCCTGTCTGACACCATTCTTTTCTTACACACTCCATGGGCACCAGTCTGTTTTAGAGAATCTCAGCAGACTTTAAGGCAAGTCCTTGTAAGGGCATAAACATACCTTTAGAGAAACATGGTGGTTTTGAGCAGGTACATGGGCTCATAGAGTTCTCACATCATCTGTTTCCCTATGCATTTTCCTACAATTAATCTACACATCTCTCCCCCCCTTTCTATACCCCTTTCACAGTCAGGCTTTTTCAACTTCAGGGAAAAAAGTCATATCCATTTGGAACCCTAATATGGTTCATAGTGCTAGAGCTTGGTGTCAAATTAATAGAGCAGGAATGCTATTGTTAAAAGAAATCAGTGATGCTAATGAATGGGTAAAAGTTATGGCTAGCAAATCCTTTTACAATTAGTTGGTTTCCAATACTTTGCTTTATACTAAATTGAAGGAGGACCTAAGGAAGTTGTAAGGTGATACATGATTAGAAATTGTATTTTATGATAAATGACTGTGATTTGGTGCATACAAGTTGGAAGGAATACAATGAATTGAGTAGGTCACAACAATGAAACTACTTCCATGTCACATCTGTTTGTGTGGACAAAATTGTTCTATTTCTTAATTCTATAAAAAAGGGAGAAAAAAGGAAGAGTTAATATTGCCCCTTATCAATTCTTAGCTATATATTTTCACACATAGGTACATGAACTAATTGAGAAAAAAGCATTACCCATCTTATTTCTTGATGCATTTGCCATCAAATTTGAATCTTAATGTTAATAATTATCTATCAAAACTATACTATATTTATGTTTTTTATTATTGTATACTAATAATAATATAATGAAAACAAAAAAGTTTTTAAGACACTTCAGAGATCTACAGTACACATTAATTTTTTCATTTTTATTTAAATATATAATGTTTCAATTAAATTTTCAAAATAAAAATATATTAACTTAAATTACAATAAAGGAAGTATAAAAGGAAATACAAATTTAAGAAAAAAGGAATTATTTTTAAAATTCTAGTTTAAAAAATAATGTTTTCATATATTAAAGTGGATGATTTTTGCTATCAAATTGCTCAGATATGTAGACTCCATTGCAAACATTTAAAGGGATGATATAACAGAAATTTACAATGGTATAAATCTTGCAATTTTTAAAACTTATAATGAAAAAGTTTAGATTTTTTGTTTTTAAGTATCAGAGGAAGTGTCTAGTTTTATAATTCTTTTGAGTATACAAACAAATATATGAAGATTACTGTTTAAAATGTTGATCATGAATTGGAAAACTTAACATCATTAAAAGGTGTATACTACTCAAAGCAATCTATGGATTAAAATACCAACGACATATTTCACAGATCCTTCCACTCACCTTCATATTAGGTAATGCATTGCTAATGCATTAATAACATTTGTTAAGAAATATCCTTAGCCACAACAATTGTTCATGAACTTCTTGTAAAAATTAGGTTTTTGATATTTTATGGACAGTAGGTAGGCGTTCACTCTGTGATAATTGTAATGTGATTTAATAAATGGAAAAAATAACCTCCTTATGAGCTTTATATTTCAAACTTTAAAATGAAATTTGTCCAACACCAAAGCACTGGCTTCAACAAAATTTTGAGAAATGAAGCTTTATAACTAAGACCCCTGTTTGAAAATATATTAAAAATTTTTCAGTAAAGCTTTACCTAATATTCTGAGACTGACAGAAAGCCCTAAACGTATCTACAGGGGCCCCAAAAGTGGTGTTTTTTGAAAAATCAAAGGTCTTGCTAATTGGCAGTATCAGCCCCAAGTGCTCCTCTGTTTTTCAGGAAATATTCGAATATCATTATCATGGTTGCCATTGATCCCAATATCACAGCTGAAATAGAAAAAGTGTAAGTTCTCTGCCTGCACATATCAGCTAGGTGGGTCTCCATGGATGGACAAATATCTGTTATCCTGATAGTGATTTTATCAAAGTAATGACTGGTCATAAGGTTAACTTTCATCTACTCTACATCAATAGCTTAGTTTGATATGAAATGTAAAACACTGCTTCCTGAACATCAATAACCTTTTTTACAGAATATAGTACAGATGATAAAAAACAATCAAAATAATTTTTAAAAAACTTAAAAGTGATAATGAGGATAAATTATTGAATGTCTACGTCACCAATAGTTATAAATATAACCTTCAAAGTATATAAATATTTTTATTATATATAAAATATGTTATATAAATATACACAGTTATATAGACATAACCCATAACTCATAACCCATATGAGTACTTTTTAAAATTAAGAAGTAG
>PVJC01053555.1:0-10791 GCA_004026665.1 Murina feae | reverse complement strand
TTGGCAGCTCCCCAGACCCCTTGGCGGCACCGGGAAGTGGGAAAGGAAGGCAGCAGGGGACGGGTGAGTGGGAAAGAGTTAGCGGCCTGCTTGGTGGCTTCCCAGGTCCCTTCCGGGGATCAGGGAGCAGGAAAAGGCTGGCCTGACCACGAGGCGGGGTTTTCCCTGCTTTCTGGTGGCTGGAGGAAGATGGGCAGTAGGCAAGCTTGGGAGGCAGGCAGCACCCAGCCCTATCCAAAGCTCAAAAAAGAGAACAACATGCAGGGGAGGGCAAGAGTCTGAGAGATCAACATAGAGGGGGTGCCTGCTCCAAGCCTCCACAGTGTGCCTGGTGGCAGGTCCCCAGCAGGTAGACACACACCGGAGGACTGCTCCGAGCCTCAGATGCAGCTGGGGGCAGGTCCCCAGTGGCCACACACACACACACACACACACACACACAAAAGGCGCCTGGCAGACTGGGGCCATCATAGGACATCCACTGAGGGATCCCAGACTGTGAGAGGGCACAGGCCGGGCTGAGGGACTCCCTCCACCCCAAGTGCACAAATTTTTGTGCACCAGGCCCCTAGTAAATAATAAATTATGAATATTAAATAATGTATTGATTACCATTTACAAACACCCCCCGAAGGCTTTTCTAAGTTCACATATCATTTGTCTCTTCTGCTTGCTTACTTTCTTGCTTCATTTGTTTACCTTATTTTAAAGGTAATACCTGAATATTACAGAAAATATAGAAAGAAATGTTATTTAAAAAAGACAAAAATAAAATACCTATAATTAGCACCACTCAGAGGCGAATCACTTTGAACACGTGTGTAATAAATGCTGAGTTATATTATTGCATGATCTTTAACAAAATTGAGATTAATTCCTAAATCCATGCAATGCTCTCCTTTGGAGTGATTTTCAACCAGGAACTTGACCTCTCCAACCCTGACAACCTCCCCATGACAACATGTCTCTTGCTAAAGATCTCCTTCATCCTTCTCCAGAGGCAAAGACGAAACACAAGGAGAAGCACTTGGTACAGAGCCCCAACTCCTACTTCTTCGGCATGAACTCTCTTACATCACCACTGTCTTTGGCCATCCACAGACAGTCATTTTGTATGTTGGCTGCTCCACACCCTCTGTCAGTAACAGGAGGAAAAGTCAGGCTTGCTGAAGGATGCTTCTTCAGAAGGAGGTAGCACTAAAAGCACCCCAAATCAAGATGAGTGGGGAACCATCTCAATAAGCACATTTTAGGTTAAAAAAAAAAAGAGTAGAGCAGCTAAGTGGTTGGTATAAATATAACACTTAAAGTAAAAGATATAAAATTGCCATGCAAGTATTGAATTATTTATATAAAGGTAACTAATAGTTGTAATGTATTTTGTAACTCTTTTGAAACGTGTTAATGACTAATGAACTCCGTTTAAGGCGGTACAGAAAAAGTGTCTTCTAAAAGGCAATGGTGATCCTGCAACACAGTACAACTTCTAAGATCAGCATGGTTTTGTGTGCTACTGTGAGACAACTTGATGAGAAGCTATTTATGTATGTTCACACTATAACCTGTATGCATGAAGGATAGATGACAATATTATCTGCAGTATTTGGTCTTCTCAATCAAAAACATAAACATTTTATTGGCAATTTTGTTAAAGCACATGCACTTGTCGCAAAAATTTGATGGAGTAGAAACTATTGTTTAACTTCCAATTGATTTGTTGTTAGGATTGTTCAAATAAATGTCTAGCAGAGTATCATCTAAAAATCATGTTCCGTGTTTAGGGTTATCTTTAAATGCAACCTCTAAATTGGGTAGTTTGTGGAGGATACCAATGAGATGAGTAGCACAGATCTCATCAAATACATCCTCAACAAAAAGGCTCAGTTACAATCAGTGCTACTGATAAATGCTTATATCTAACTTGGTGGAAGGTCAAAAAAGTGGGAAAATAAAAGTGACAGGAAGTAGGATGCATTTTTTGCCAGCTAATGTTTTCAAAATAGCTAGTAAATATAGCACGTTTAAGCCTAAATGTATTTAATATTGCAATATTTTTATTCTTAATTTCCATAGAAAGACCACAGACACATTCTCTGACACATATGTTTTATATAGCATTCTTTTTTTAAACATATTTTTTATTGATTTTTTACAGAGAGGAAGGGAGAGGAACAGAGTTAGAAACATCAGTGAGAGAGAAACATCTATCAGCTGCCTCCTGCACACCCTCTACCAGGGATGTGCCCGCAAACAAGGTACATGCCCTTGGCCGGAATGGAACCTGGGACCCTTCAGTCCACAGGCCGACACTCTATCCACTGAGCCGATCAGGGCTTATATAGCATTCTTAATCTCTTGATTTTGCATGTTCAGTGATACCAAAATTCTCAGTCTAAAAATCACTTAATATTACAAAGTAGTAAATATAGTTATGAAATAATGTAGATGTTTGTATATTTATTAATTGTAGCATTATTCCAAAGAAAGTATCAGTCCCTAACTTTTCTCCATCCCCCCAAATACATTTCAAATAACACTTCCTAATTTTACTTGTTGCCTGTAAATTTATTGGCCTGTGTGTTCTCTCTTCTCTCTCTCTCTCTCTCTCTCTCTCTCTCTCTCTCTCTCTCTCTCTCTCTCTCTCTCTCTCTCTCTCATCACATTTGACATAATATTTAATGACATATTCTCATTTATCAAGTTAATCTTAATATCAGAAAATACTCCCTTTTATAAAATCAGGTAGGCTGTTGAATATATCAAAGCTTATAATGGAATCAAACTCACTGTTTTGGCAAATTTTTGTATTTTAAAGAAATTTTGAGAAACATATATAAGCATCTGGTCAGGAAACTAACATGTGTTAACTCTTTGGTGAAACAAAATGTGTACAGGTACATTCCCTGTACTGGTTGAGTTTTTCATCAAGAGTTTGTGTGTGGCCATTTGCGAGTCTGATGGGGAGTGCTGGGGATTATGGAGAGTTATAGACACAAGAAATATTAAGCTGTAGCATCCAAGGTAGACTAGGAGGAAGTGTCAAAAATGTGTGCAATCTCAGCCATAAGCGCTCTAGAAACTCAAAGAAGGAAGTGTGTTGTTCAGATCTAAATTAAGCACTGAAAAATAAAAGGTAAGATTTAGGAATGCAGAGAGGCTGACAGCTTAAGGAAATAAAAAGGAGGAGGATTTATTTTTCTCATAGTGGATACAGAGGCTGAGACAAAATGGCTTTATTCTCAGCCTCCCTGTCAAAGTGAGATAGTTGCCTGTAGTGACTATATTTGCAGGTCTGTGACTACATTTGCAGGTTTAAGACTATAAGAAAGAGAATGCCTGTTGAACAAGCCTTGGAAATATAGACAAAAATTTGCTTTGATTGGGCCATGTATTTGTCTTAAAACCAATAACTATGGATTAGAGAATGTTATCCTCTGGTTGTCCTTGAAGATAAAGGGGGTATCAGATCCTCTTAAACATCCCTTAAAATGAAAGGGAATGAATGCTCATGACAAAAACAATACATATCTAATAATCACAGGTTCAAATGTAAATTACTAGCCTTTTGCATACTGTATCACTGCGGTTGCAATTACATACATTCCTACATTTAGTGTTATATCTAGGATTAATGATAGCTACCATTTACTGAGAACCATTTATCATGCTTTGTGCTGGGTATCTTTCATATGACACCTAATCTGTAGTTAAACCATTACATTGAAAGCATTTTTTTATTCAAATTTTGAAAATCAGAAGGTTTTATTATTGGTTTGTTTGTTTTTTGAAGCTTTATTGCGATATGATTAACATAAAATACTGGATTAGTTTAAGGTGTGCAATGTGTTTATTTGATACCTTGATATATTGGTATAGGATTACTGCCACAGTATTATTAGTTAATACCTCTATCACATCACATAAATATCATTACATTTTTGTGGTGAGAGCATTTAAGATTTACTCTTTTAGCAACTTTCAAGGTATCATACAATATTGTTAATTATAATCAAATGCTATGGATCCCATACCCTCTTATTCACCTTCTAACTGGAAATCTATATTTTTTAACTAAAATCTTCCACAATATTCCTTCTTCTCAGCCCCTGGAACTACCCTTCTACTCTCTATTCTTACAAATTTGGCTGCTGTTTTAAATTGTACATATAAGTTATATCATAGCGTATTGTGTATCATCACCTTGCAATTAAATCTAATTCTAATTATTAGATTTTCTATGTTTTTAACATCTCACTTTTTTTATTCTTTAGAAATTGCCATGTTTATTTCCTTTTAAACTTTATTTGTTTTAGTTGAAATTACTGAATAATTATAATTGTCTTATCAAATATTTCCTCTTTTACTATTCCAAAATTGTAAGTATGTTTTCCTGGTTACATAATAGAAAGCATAATGATGAAGCATATGGTATCAGGAATCAAAGATATCTGAATTCAAATTTTGTTATGCAATTAAATAAATACCAGAAAATAAACATCAGCAGATAGGGTTCTTTTGTGACTAACACTTAATTTTAAAATTATATTTCACTTTAGTTTCAGGTGTTTTATCTATTCTTTAAAAATTATTATAAAAATTTTCCAGTCAACTTTAATTAGAGTTGTTGACTTAGTGTCAATGAACTTGATTTTATATTTCTGAGCTTTCATATCCCCATCTGTTAAATGTGTCAGTGATGGTAAGTATTTAATAGGAGTGCTAATTGCTTTGCTTATTATCTCAATTAATCCTCCACATACCAATTTTACAAATAAGAAGGTAAAGATTCAGAGTGTTAAACGAACTGGCAAGAGTTGCATATGAGGTCCAGAGGCTAATATAATATTTGAATTGTGATTGTCAAACTCTTGATTCAGAACTCTATAAATATTATGTTCATAAGGAATCATAATTATTTCTACACATCTGAAAATATTGACAGATTTCAGAATTATATTTAGTGGCCTTAGGCCTGGCTATTGAAATAAGATTGAAACTAACCAATTAACTTAACTAAGTAAAAGACACTGAGGAGGAAAATGAATTAACTAGAAATGATCCTCATCAGGCCACAATACCTACATTATTAGTTGTTCAGAGACCAGAGATTCTCACATGAGTATATAAAGTGTAAAATAAGTTTATTTAAATGGCATTCCATATTCTTTCTAAAGCTTTTCTTTACATGAAATGAGGGTCTCAATGATTTAAATTAAATTATTTCAGGTAATAACAACTTTTTAGTCACATTTAGAGTTGGAACATCAGAAACGTGGTTACTTTGATTTTCAAAATATTGAAATGGTCCTAGCCATTCTGGCTCAATGGGTAGAGGGTCAGTCTGCAAACTGAAGGGTCCTGGGTTTATTTCCAGTCTATGGCATGTACTTCAGTTGCAGGCTTATCCTGGGCCCTGGTTGGGGCACTTGCAGGAGGCAACCAATCATGTGTCTCTCTCACATCTACGTTTTTCTCTGTCTCTCCTCTCCCTTCCACACTCTCTAAAAATCAATGGAAAAATATCCTCCAGTGAAGACTAACAAAAAAAAAAAAAATACATAGATGTATTGAAATGATGATTATTGTCTTTAAATTTTCAATTAATGAGGTCAGATTAAAAAACCAAACACCTCAATATCATTTTTATTTTTTAATTTTCTCATCATTACTTTAATATTATAATATATATAATTGAAAAATATGCATAATTGAATTAGGTTTAAACTATTTTATGTTTTTTACATTTTGTACATTACTTTTTAAAAATAAACTTTATTTTATAGTAAAACTTAGAAATGGTTCATTAATATAGATTTTTAAAAATCATATATCTTGAATTGGTATGTTCAATATATATACTGATGAGCATATGAGGAATAGGTATTTTAAACATTGGTGATGGGAGATAAATTTATATAACTGCAGAAAAATTTGCAGTATCATTGTTTTTTCTAAAATTAAATATATGTAATTTTCTAAAATTACTATATGAATATAGTCTTTGCAGCATAGATTGTAAAAATATGAACATCCATTAATATGGAATTGAGTAAATAAATTATGATACATTACAATAAAAGAATATACAGTCATTAAACAATAAAGCATATCTATATGACAAATTATCCTATCTAATAAAAGGATAATATGCAAATTAACCAACACTCCATCACAAAATGGTGGTGCCCATAGCCACAAGATGGTAGTACCCAATCATCTCAGCCTCACCGGAGTCCCCCAGTCCCGAGGGAGTGGAGGGGGGTGGCTGCTGAGAGCGGGCAGTATGAGCAACCTGGCAGAATGCTTGCTTCATCACTGCGCCTGGCTCGGGCGGGCCCCACAGAGCTGGAGCAGACATGGACAGGGACAGGGGGGCTGGCCCACAGTCTCCACGGCTGAGCACAGGCCCGTAGAGGAGACAGCGGGTCCACCTCCCACAGAAGCATTGCTGGTCCCTCCTGCCTCCTGCAGAATTGGCGCAGGTCCCTCCCACCTCCCGTGGAAGCGGAGTGGCTCCTGGTGGTGCACTGTGGTTCCCACTGCCTCCCACCAAGTGGCGGCCAGCCTACTGTGCATGATATCGCGTGATGGGCTACTAGTTATGTGATAATAAGCAATGTGTATAAGAATAGGTAGAGTTGAATACCACTGAAATTAATAAAAAAAATAAACACACACCCTTGTAGAGATATAATATATTTATAGCGAAAATAATTTATTTAGAAAGAGGAATTAGTGGCTGTATGGTGGGAGACATTTTTACTTTATACACTTTGGTACCTTTCTTTATTTTTAATAATCTATACAAAAAAGAAAATATCCTACTCTTTTAAGAGAAAAAAAAATATCTGTCTAAATAGAATCATTTGTGCCTAAGTCCTCTGGGGATAACATGTAAACATCAAAAATTATGGGTGCAATCATGTTCAAACCCAGTTTATTATTTTTTCATTGATTTTGGAGAAAGAGGAAGGGAGAGGGAGAGAGAAACATTGACATGAGGGTGAAACATCCATCTGTTGCCTCCTGCATGCACCCTGACTGGGGATCGAACCCAAAACATGGGTATGTGCCCAGATGGGAGTCAAACCCATGACCCTCAGTGTCCTGGACAATGCTCCAACCAACTGAGCCACACCAGCCAGAGCCAGAACCACTTTTCAAAGATAAACTTTACAAATATTTCTAGCAAATCAATAAAATATATATAACACATATAACACAGTATTGCATAATTGTAATTTGCTGAGAATAGAACTAAATGTTCTCTCTCTCTCACACACAAAGTGAATATGTTATATTATGGATATATTAATAAGCTTAATAGAAGAAATGTTTTTACAATGTATTCATATATCAAATCATCATGTACATTTTACATATCTTACCATTTTATTTGTCAATGATACCTCAACAAAAAAGCTAAATTAAAAAAATAAAGATATATAACACAGACAAAACAAAGCATTCTTACAATCTTGATAAAGAAACTAGCTATTAGCAATGTTAGTTATAAAATAGTACAATATTGTTACTGTCTTATTGATAACTGTGATTATTCATATTGAAAGGCTACCATATGCAATGAATTCATTACATACAAGGCAGGCAAAAAAACACAGCCAAAAAGCTTCAATATGTTGACATGACTCAATTTACTCAAGGTCACTCAACCAATCTGTGCTAAAATCAGAAATGAATGATAGTTTGTAATGGAGCCCTCATTTCACTAGACTGCACTGTCTGTAGAAGTGGGTGGCATTCATCATGGTGACACATTACCTGTAGGCAAGACCAATGAGGTGTGACATTTATAATACAAGAAAAGAGAGAAAGAAAGTAATTTATTCAAGATAAATTGTATTCCTCTACTATGGTAACTTCAAATTTACCGTTTTCCTGACTCCATCCCATGGACCTATTACAATTAGCGGAAATGAGATGGAAGAGCAATGTTTGGGTAAAGAGAGCAGCTGCAGTGACACATGAATTTTCAGACTCCATCCCTTCCCTTTCTGTCTCCAGACTGAATTTGCAGTCAATGTTAACCAAATGCAAACACGTTTTATAAAGCTGTTTTTTCAGCTACCTATTTGCTCACTTTAGTTATCATAAGTAAAACACAGTTTTTTGCAGAGGCAGAAATGGTCAAAGGTATTCAAATCTGACTTACTGTCCTGTCAATATGGCTCACACCTTCATTTATGACAGTAATTATTTGCAATTATCAAATGCAAATTTATTACAGTGGATTTAAATTTTATAACTCAAACTATTTAAATAGGTTTGAACAGTAATTCCATTTTTTTCTTTTCTTTTTTATTTATTTATTTATTTTTTTAATTTTTTAAAAAGAGTAATTCCATTTTTAACAGTTTCGTGAGAGTAAATAAAATATATTTTTTCTGCCCTTCATTTGTAAGATTACTTCATTATTATTTTCCTCTGTTTTTAATAAAGTATCCCTACAGTCACTTACTTTGATGTTACACAATCTGAAATATTTTTACAAATAAATGAAGAATGTTTTCTTTCATGAGTACCTTTCTATACTATCTTTACGTTTGGACAAAATACACTCCCCTCCCCCTCCCCGCCCCCACAAACACATATATACTCTCCAGAATGAAAAAATGAAAATTTGAAGATATAGACCAAGTTTTTTCTGAATCTTCTCTTCTTTCAAGTTAATTCCCTTCAACATTTGTTATATCATCTATGGATGCATTGCCTAATCAAACCATCTTGGAATGTGATATCTACCCACCACTGAGAAACAAAGAATTATTTTCTCCCTTGTGCTGACCCTATCCTTTCATTTATTAATACAAAAGGAAATCACAACTACCATTTAGGTTCTTTCTACTATTAGCACACTTTGAAGTAAAATTCCTACATTTCTTCTACCTTTATTTTAATGAGTAATTTATTGTTCTTGTGAATTTCCTTTTGGCAAGCACACACATTTGTATTGTCACTAAATTGTTTTCTTATTAAATGGTTAATTATTTTAAGCCTTTGAGGACTTTTATGTACCTGATACTATAATCATTATTTCAGCTTCTTTATAATACTTGTGACCTTAAAATCTGGCAAGCTATCAGTATCCTGATCTAACTCATTAATACAATTTTGCAGTGCCAAAGACAAAAAAAAAAAAAAAAAAAGGCCATAACATCCCAAGTTGATGTTGACATACACCACCAACTGAAGACTACAATTTTACTCCTCTCTATTATTAGCTATGAAATATTTCTATACTTGTTCCAATAACATTTATTTGAACTCTGTTAAATGCCGTACTAAAACACAAAGCATGACTTCCAGTCTATGAAACCAAGTTTTAGGAACTGACACAACAAACAAAATGTTCACTTATGTTACAATAAATAATTTAACATGCATGGCTGTCAACAATAAAATTTTCATTAATTCTTAGTAATATTATGGAAAAAAAGATGATACCATATGTCTTAATATTGTTTAGAATCTCTTTACCATCTTACTTTTCTACATCATCTACCTATGTTCCTATTTCTATGCCTCATTTCCTTTACACTAGAATAAAGGAGTAACTAGTTCTAAAATATTTTAGAAGAGAGCACAATTGGTAATGTTCAATAAGAATCATCTATTACTATACTGTTTTATACTACCTCCTGGTAAGAATGTGCTCTGAAGTCATTCATCATAATCAGACAGAATTTCACAGATATATGGTCAAAGGAAAATCCTTTGTTTGTTTTAAAAACCACAACTAATGAAACAAAATGAGCGAACTGATCATGTCACTTTCTACAGCACAGTTGGAATATTAGTAGTTTTAATATTAATCATTAATTTTAAATATTTTAAATTTTAAAAACTTTTTTTCTGTTATTGGTATTGAAACTGTTCAGACATTATTTTTAGCTACTGAAAAAACTAAAGAGAGTTCTTGTATCTGTTGCTCATCTTTTTAGAGAATTGGCTTTCCTTTCAGAAAGAAAGCAGTATGCCAGGTTAGAATAGTCTGATCTGGAAAATGAACCATTTGCTGATTTCAAGAATAAGATGTCTATGACTAATTTTTTTCTTTATTTCAAAGCTCCTTAAAAAATTAAATACAACAGAAAAGTTGGATGAAATATAATGGGAAAAAAATAAGATGAATTACTTATAATGAAAATTAAATATTAAACTTGGATGAATCTTACATCACCATTGTAGCACTATAATATAACATCATAATAGTGCAATTTATTCTTTAAACTAACCTATAATCTCATAAACCTTTCTTTTGCATATTTTTATTTATTAAAATATTTCTTGAGTGTCTACTGTCTGTGAGGTATTTTAAAAATATGCTATACAAAGTAAGTATACCACATTGTGTCACATAAGGTGTCAGGTACATTTTAGACACTAAACATATCTAAACTAATAAAAGCGAAATATTAAAATTAACCGTTTCTCCGAGATAGGGTAAGCCACGCCCACCAGCCAATCAGAGCGGCTGTATGCAAATTAGCCCAGCCAACATGGCGGCCGCCACTCACGGACCTGAGTAAACAGCCCTTTCCATTGCGGCAGCAGCGAAAGTGAAGCTGCGGCCCTCAGCTCAGCTCCGATTAAACTGCCTCTAGCGAAACACAGCTTTTTGAAACATTGTAACAATCATAGAATCCTCCGGAGCTGAAGGAAAGAGCAGCTCCGGCCTAACCAGTAACAGTAACAATTGTTTCATTATAGACGCTGCGAGGTGAAGCAGAGGCTTCGTTAGTAGTTAGAAGGCCGCCTTAAAGGAACAGT
>PVJC01053554.1:0-10799 GCA_004026665.1 Murina feae | reverse complement strand
AATTATTTTTTCTGTTCCTTTTATTAAAATAACGTGGCTGCTAGAAAACTTAAAATTACACATGAAATTACATAATTACTAGTATGTATAAGATTACACATGACACATGTGGCTCGCTATATTTCTGTTAGTGCGGGCGTAGAGGCTCACTGTGTGGGGGGATCTTTTTAGCGAAGGGTCAGTCTTGCCTTCTCAGCCTGCAGTGGTCCTTGGAGAGAAGCGCAGACCTCACTTCCTCACACCTTCACCTCACCGCCTCCCAAAGTGCCAGTGCAGCTCTCAGGGCAGTCCCTTCCAGGTGCCCTCCCACCAGCACAGCCGAGCCCTCCCCGCCTCTGCAGCACCCTCTGCAGGCCCTCCCGGGGCTCCGGGGCTGCCCAGCACCCTTAGAATAAGGTCCAGAGCCCCGCTCCGGGTCCGAGCCCTACAGATCTGGCCCTGCCTGCTCTGTCCTGATTCTTTCTTCGCTTTCATCACCAAACTCACTCTGCCCTTGGTGCTTTACACAGCTCTTCCTTCTGCCTAAGCCTCCTCGAGTCTCCATGGGGCTGGCTTTTCCTGGTTTTGGCCTCCTCTCCCTTGCACCTCCTCTGAGATGCACCTTGACCTTGGGGTCTAAAGCTTTCCCCTCCCTCCAGCACGATTGCATCACTGGCTTCGTTGCAGCCCAGCACTCCTCACTCTCCAAAGGGATCTTTCCTCAGATGTCTGTTTAGTTGCTTATTACCTGTCCCCTCCCAGCTGAGCTGCACCTCCTGAGAGCAGGCACTCTGGCCGTCTCACTCACTTGCTGTGACAGCAGTGTCTGGCATTGGGAGGCACGAGTATACATTTGTTAGATGGATGAATGGCTTTAGCTCTCATCACTAGCCTACGAGTCTGCTACTGTTACTGTCCTCATTTTACAGGCGAGGAAACTGAGGCACAGAGCGGAGAAATAACTTGTCCAAAGTCATAGAAATGGTAAAGAGCAAGGGTCAGGATTGGGGTCTAAGGGCTGCAACGTCTAAATGGAACAGGAGCCAAGCAGTTCTGCGATGCTCAGCTCAGATATGCGTCTGGTTACGCCTGGCCTCCTCCAGCCATAGCTCCACACTTGCAGGACCTCTCACCTGGCGTGGTTTGGGCTCTGGGGTGAGCAGAGTGGAGGTCAGATTCAGAAACATTGGCCCTGCTGATGGCTGCCTAGGCTGCACCCACAGGGAATTGGGCAGAGAATTATGTAGCCCTGATACCTCCTCCCTCTCCACAGGAGGAGGCCGTGAAGTTGTGGTCAGCAGCCCCTAGGACCACAACTGAATCCTGCTCTGGCCATGGCTGCATTGCCATAGCTTGGCACCAGCTGTTTGCAGTATGCAGGCTGCCACATCCTGTCATCCCCAGCAGTGGTGCTGCCTGCTCATAGCTGAATGGAAGCATCACCCCTGAAACAGGAGGTGTGGAGAGAACACATACCCCAAAGAATGTCCAGGAGGCAGAGTGGCGTGGAGGGGCAGCGCCCAGAAGCCAGCCACGGGGCCTGTCTGCTGCCACACTGGCTCTGCGTAGGCCTTGCTGGGCCTTGCCCCCCAGGCTCAGGTGAGGACGTAGGGACAAACGACAATGTGTCCAGGGGCTCTCTGTCTGCATTTACTGGGCCATTTTTGTTTGGTGGAAGCTGGTATGGTCTTGGAACCAGATAACCTGACTACAGGCCCTCCCTGCCTTGGCTCAGAACAGGGAAGGGTGAAGCACGAGGCTATCAGAGCTGGAACCGGGGGACCTGCAGCCAGGCTGCCGGGACAGAGGGAGATCGTTCAATAAGAGTGGCTGCTCAAGGCCCCCTGGTTCTCTGCTCTGAGGCCACCTCCTGACCCCTGTCCAGATGCATCTGGTCCCCCCAGTGCCCTCAGCACAAGGAAGGCCTGGGTGCTCCCTGAGAGAGGCCTTTGGGGAACCTACCTGCCCCTGCTCCATGAAATACGTGACGAGGGACAGGCTGGATGATTGACAGCTGTGCAAGAAGGGGCTAGGAAACCGCTACAACTGTGGCCAGAGACAGCGAGTGACCGTGAAGGCTCCACACCCGCACTGGACGTCCTTTCCTCCCCGGCACCCCTGGCCGTGGACCAGCCAGCTCGTGGCTCGGCAGGACATGGCCCCGTCTCCTTACCTGCTCATAGACGGTTTTCATCAGGTCCACGAAGCTCTGCAGGCTCTTCAACTTGGTCTCCAGTTCGGTCCGTCGAAGACACTCTGTGTCCAGGTCCTGGGGGTGGGAGCAGTGGTGAGTGATGGGAGAGGGAGTTGGGGTCCCAGGGCGGGAGTGGGGTGGGGGCCTTTGCTCCCTGGGTCAGAGAGGGGCGAGGCCCAGGGGAGACCTGACTCAGAGCCTGGAGGAGGAGCAGGTGGGGACGGTATTTCTGAGGGCTTTGCTGGGGGATCCTGAGGGAAAGCGGGCAGGGGTCCCCAAGGAAGGAGCCGGGGCAGGCTACCTTCTTCAGCTGGACGAAGGTGTACTCCATGTCCGTGCGCTTGGAGATCTCATCTTCGTACCTGGGAGGCGGGGAGGGGGAGAGAGACACACACACACACACACAGAGAGGTGGCTCAGCTGGATGTGGTGGGGGCTGGGGATTGGTTAGCCCTCCCTGGGAGGGGCTTAGGGATTTGCTGTCTCATTTGGTGCCCTGTGACAATGAGCAAAAAGTAGTCCTTCCTTCAGGTGGATGGATGCCCTGTTCTTCTGTGACGCAGTCCTCCTCCCCTGTGACCCCCTAGTGTTGGCTCTGGGGAGGCAGGCCGACCCCTTCTCCCTCCTGACTATCGCCTGTCCTCTCCTGCTGGCTTCTGCCCCCTGGCTGGCTGTGCTCCACATTTGCCTCCTCCAGGAAGCCTCTCCTGATTGGTAGCCCTTTCACCCTGACACTTTATTCCCTCATCTTTTCCCTAGCTCCTCCCCTAGGAGTCTCAGTTTCAAACAGCTGTGCCTTTGGTCAGGCCTGCACCACGCATCCTGCTCACCCCTTGTGCTCTCCCACCTCACCCTTCCCTGCAGCTCCTCCCTCCTCCCTTCTGCTGGGTGGTAGGACACCATCCATCGTGTTCCCTCCAGAGGGAGGGCAGGAAGAGAGTGGACGCTACCGTCAGACGAACCCTCAGTGTGGTTTTGAGCAGGAAACTCCATCCCTCCTTCCTTGAATCCCTGGTCTACCAGGGGTGTGCCTGTGTGCATGCATGTGTGTGCATGCATGTGTGCATGTGTGTGCATGTGCGTGTGCCTGGGGCCGATGAAGTCCTCAGCTTTGCCTCCTTTGTTCAAGACCACCTTGTGTTTGGAACGAGGACACTGTCGGATGGGGAGATGGGTCCCTGCATCCCTGACCTTACCCTCTTCCTCTAGTTCACATGTCTGTCTAGGCTCCCCAGGAGGGGTGTCTGCCAGCCTCCCCGCCCCCCCAGCCCTGCCTGCCTGAGGGATGTGGGGGTTCTGCGGCTTCCTATGTGCTTCCCTCCTCCCCAGGAGATACCTGAATCACCGGGGCTCTAATTACAGCCGCCTGCCCAGGCCCTGACCTCCCAGCAGGGCGTCACCCCTCGCCCACATCAGCTGCTGGACCTGCCGCCCTCAGGCCTTCTTGCCCGCCCGCCTCTCTGCCTCTCCGAGGAGCTAGGAGCGGAGGGGGCAGACCCAGGGGTGAGAGCCACAGGGCGCTGGGTCTGAAACTGTGCTGCCTGGTCACTGCCTTGGCTTCCAGCGTCTGCAAGGGGCTCCTAGGGAGCAGGTCACGGTGGCAGGGGCCGGGGGGGGGTGGTGGTCAGAGACTTGCCAAGGTGAACGAAATGCCCACAAAGCTTTACCTCGGAGTCCATTTCACAGTGGAGGAGATGGAGGCCCCGGGCAGGGCCGGAGGCTCGTGGGTGGCTGGCCGAGCACGCGCCCCAGGCCAGGCGAGGTGGCTCCAGGCTTGCTTCCTCGCTCACCAGCCGGGTGACCTTGGACAAGCTACTTGTGTGTGCGCCTCACTCCTGACAACAGTGGTGTCGTGAGGATGCAATAAGCACAAACACGACATGCTCACTGCAGTGCGTGGCGCCTGCTAAACCTACTGCTACGGTGACCACGTAAGCTCCGTTCTCTCCAACGCCAGCCAGGCCCTCAGCCCCTCTGCCTCGGCCTCCAGCGTTTTCAGAGAGAAACGGGGGCGGCCTCACGGCAGAGAGACAGCACAGGAGGTTCTCTCTGCGTGGCCTTTACAAACCCTCCGGGCCAGGCTGACTTGAACAGGCCTCCCTCTGGAATCGGGGGGACTCTGGGGAATTGCCTGCCCTGGGGAGCCCCAATCTGAGCAGCTCCTTATTGGCTGGCCCTCCCCACACAAGCCTGGTGGTCAAACCTTCCCCCTTCTCCCCTCCCCTCTGGATAGGGGAGCTCTGCCCGCCTGGGAGGGCTGTCCAGTTGGGGCCTCTGTGGTGCCAAACTCCTCCGTACCCCTCCCTGCCTTTCCCATCCTCTGTGCAGCCTCCCTTCTCCCTCCTTGTGGGCTCTGCTGGCTTTGGGCCCAGGTCAGCCCCTCAACCGGATGCTCTTGTGAAGGGAACAGCCTGCGTAGCTGTCTTCTGTGGACCCGAGGCATTTGCTGTGGCCTTGAGCAGGCTGTGCCTCTGGCTGGGCCTCTGCTTCACTTTTAGTAAGGAGACAGGTTCGCTAGCTGGTCCCTGGGGTCCGGGCTACATCCAAGCGTTGGGAAGTCGCCATCCCCATAGAGGCTGAGGGATGCCATGCCCCCCATTTCACCTCCGATCTCTGCCAGTCACCAGCTCCCAAACCCGTTCTCAGCCCTCTCAGCTCGTCACACCCACACCCCCTTCTCTACCCAACTTGTTTATATCTAGGAGGGAAGCTGATCTCATCGGCCTTGAGGAGGCAGGGCACACCCCTCTCTGTCAGGGCTTGGGCTGGCGTCTCCTGGCTCCTGGGGGCCCTAGGCTTTGCAAGTCCAGGTGGCAGCTTCCCAGGCTCTGGTCTGCAGACCCAGAAGCCCTCTGGCCTCACTCCCCCAGCTCAGGTGGGTTCCCTACCTGGAGAGAGGATGGGAAGCCCTGAGCCTAAATAGTAAAATCGGGCAGCAGATGGAAACCAGGCGGCGGGCCAAATGAGGGGGCTGAGCCAGATCAGAACAAGCAGTGTTTGTACAGAACTTCCAGTTACAAAGTATCTCCGCAGATGTGATCTGGCTGGGCTCATGGGCGCAGCCTCTCGCCCCGGATGCCATGGGCTGGGATGGGTTTTAGCACGCATGGCTCTGTGACTGCGGACCAGCCCCTGTCCTCTCCGGGCCTGTGATTCCTTCCCCCTGTAGCCCAAGGCCTCCCACCAGCTCTGCCATTCTCTGATCCTTTGAGGGCCAAAGACCTACTAGATACCAGTGAAATGAGTCATAACTTCCCCCATTACGGTCAGAATGGGCCCTCAGATTCCTTATGTGTTTATCTGGGACCTAGGAGAGGAGGGCTGGAGTAGAGGTGACCTCCAGGCCAGGGAGGGGCCCAGCCATAAGGACCAGTCCTGGCCAGGGCTGCAGATCACACCTGTTGGCTGGAAAGTTCCCGGACGACTCACAGGCCAGGAAACAGAGACCCAGAGTGGGGGAGTGTCCTGTATGACCATGCGCTCTGAATATGGCCTGAACAGAGGAGGTGATGCAGAGAGGCGATGGGCAAGCCAAGCCCCAGCCCAGGTCCCTGGACAGGCTGCCCACACCCTACAGCCCTGTCTGTTGGCTGCTCAGGTCAGCAGGGCTTGGGGCAGGACCCAAACACTGGCAGTGGAGAGGGGGTTGAGCCACATCCTGTCCACCCCTCACCCTGGCTGGAAACCAGACCTGAGAAGGGGGTGAAGGGGGAGGTGTGCAGAGGCAGGGCCTCTCTACCCTGCCCAGCTTCCTTGTCCGTGAAGCCCTGGCCACTGTCTGATCAGAGAGGGTCCCCTCTTCTCAGAGCCATCCCTGTGCATGGTCTGTCTTTCTAGACTGGCCAGTTCAGCCCAGCAGCCTGAGTCAGGGACAGCCCTGTGTGTGGGGCACTTCAGCCTTCTAGGGGGTAGGAGAGTGGCCACTCATCGCCACACTGAACTCTCAGTTGCTCCTCACACCAGCCCCAGTGGTATCAACCCACACAGGAGGAAACAGGTTCTCCTGTTGAACAACTGGACAGAGGTCACAACGCTAGGGTGGGAGGGGGCAGGGAGTAAGTCCCTTTCAGTCTATACCTAGACTAAGTCTTGAACCACTGGGCTATCCTGCCTGCCAGCTTGTCCCCCAAAGTCCTAAAAGCATAGTGCAGGCTGGGGTTGCGTCTCCCTCATCTCCCTGGACCCCACGGAGATCAGCACACACTGCCTGTAGAAGATCACTTCTCTCTTCTAACAAAACCCACTGCTTCCGTCTTCTGCCTGCACCCGCGCCCTTTCCTGCCAGCCCATCCAAGCCCTTCGTGACTTCCCACTGCCAGTGGGACGGTGAGCGGAGAGCAAGAGTGTTTATGAACACAGGAGGAGGGGATAGGGGACAGTGTCTGCGATGATGCCCAGGGGTTAGCTGTCAATCACAAGCCTGACCTAGTGTAAGGGTCACTATTTGGGGGTGGGAAACTGTGGATTCACTGCTATATTCCATTGAAATCGAGAATACTGCCCGGCACATAGTAGGTCCTCCATAATTATGTCTGGAGAAGAGAAATGTTTCTTAAAGAAGTTTCCTCTTTTTCTGGCTTGAGTGCCCTGGGCCTTGTTTCTGAGGGCAGGTTGGTTCCCACCCACAGTCCTTGCCCACCTCCCCGAGGGCACACGCTACCTGATCCGAGACTCCTCGACCTTCTCCAGCATCTGCAGCAGGTTGGCCTCGAGCTGGCCCCGCTCCTGGCTGACTGTGCGCAGCTCCTCCTGCAGCCGGCCCTCGTACTTCTGGTAGAGGTGCCCAAGGTCAAAGGCAGTGGAGCCCTGGCTCTGCAGGAAGCTCCAGCGCGTCTCCAGCAGCTGGTTCCGCTGCTCCAGGGCCTGCACCTGGGAGAGCAGGAGGGCTTCGGTGACGGGGCCGGGCTCAGGCCCGGGGGCCCCAGGATCACCATCGCACCCCCGCTGGGGCTCCCCTGGGAAGTGGCAGCTCATCGGCTCCCTGCGCCTATCTGGGGCCCTCACTCAGCACTCAGATGGCACCTCCAACTACTGACTGTTCCAACTGAAGATGGTGAGATAAGGAGGGATCCGAGAGAGGTGGAGCCAGTTAGCAAAGGTTTCCTGAGGGAGGCGTGGGGCCAGCTGGATGAAGGAAGGGGGACGGGGTGTGAGTGTGAGGGCTCTTGGTGCCCGCCTGGGGCTTGGGTGGGAGACCCCAGGGAACCTGAAGTGTCAGAGGCTCATCTGCCACCCCCCTCAACAAGCCTGGTCTCATCTTGCCTTGGAAACTCAGCAGGGTAGGGCCTGGTTACTACTTAGTGCTAATCCTCTCGGCAACCATGGGCTTGCAGCCTTGCCAAGCCTCAGTTTCCCCAGCTAGAAGTTGGGGATAGTGTCGCCTGCCCTGCTCATTCCTGTGGGCTGTGGGGAGGAAAGCCTGGGATGTACTTTGAAAGAGAAACAAGAGCAAATGGTTCTGTGGCTCCTTCTGGGTACCAGGCCTGTTCTAATGCTTCCCATGCTTAACTCATTCAATGCCACCACAATCCAAAGGGGTATGCGTTGCACCTGCCGGTGAGGAAAGGCGGGCGGCATAGGGAGGTGAACTCGCCCAGGGTCACAGAATTAGCAGGTGGGGGGGCAGGTGTGGATCCCCGTGAGTTTGGGTTTAGGATCTTTTAACCACTGCAACCTGTGCCTCCTGTCTGCCGCTGGGTCACATGGGCCCTGCGCCCACCTGCCCTTCCTGCTAGGCCAGCTGCGCCTTGAGGATAGAGGGTGGGGGCTCAGCTGCTCCTCTCAGCCTCTGCCTTCTTCACACTCTCCTGCTCAGACTGCTACACGGGCACCCTCAGCTTGCTCCTCAGCCACCAGCAGGCCACCAGGTCCCTCCTGAGTCCCCTCCTTCCCTCACCCAGTCCAGGCCAGCCAGCCTGGGCTCCCCCACCTCTTCCCCCCTGCCTGTCCTCTCCAGGCTCCAGCCTTCTTGGGGTCTACCCTTTCCACCACTCCAGTCCCTCCCCAGCCCAGATGTGCTCCCATGTCCCCTCCTGCAATTCTCCCCCCTCCCCACTCCCTCAGTTCGAGGCCCTCAGTTTATCTGCTCTTCACTTGTCTGGACCCACCACCCTCCCATCAGGCTGACAGCCATCTGCTCCCTTCTTGGGGTCCCTAACCCCTTGGTGCCAGGACAGAGGTAGGCCACGGAGGCAGGAGGGATGGCTGGGCCTGGCTTCTGGACAGTGTGGGCTGTTGTGGTCATGAGGATGTTGTGATGACAGCCCCATGGTGTTCCCTGGGACTGCAGGCGAGTAGCTGGCACCAGCTCCCAGATTCACAGCCAGGAACCTTGGATCAGCCATCAGTACCCTTCACTTACAGAGGAGGAGATGCGGGCCCAGGGCAGTCAAGTGTCACACAGCTTCCCAGACAGGCCCATCTGATGGTGGCTGCCTACTCTGGACCTTCAGGGGTTCCCTGTTCCTCCTGAATTTGGGTGCTGGGTGGGCCTCCTCTCCTTTTCTCTATCCTGCTCACATCCCAGACAGTCTGATGCCCTTGGGAAGTCCCCCTTGGCATTCCAGTGACAACGCCAGCAGGAACAGAGGGATGATCCCCCGCTCAGTCCCACCGGCGCTGGGAAGTCCTGCTTGAAGCTGACCTAAGCCTACTTACTGGCTGCGGTAGTCGCAGCCAAACAGGTTCAGTGGGGATGGAAGTCAAGAGGGTTTCTGTCCTACTTGTGTGTGTGTGTGTGTGTGTGTGTGAGAGAGAGAGAGGGTTGTTGGAGGGGAGGTATCCGCTCGCCCCACCTTTGCTCCGTTTTGACAAGCAGGAGCCGTGTTTACACTGAGGGTGGGGTGAGAGGAGAGAAGTAAGGCTCCTTCCTCCACCCATGAGCAGCAAAAAACCCTTCACGCCAGACAGTCGTTCCCGAAGTCTGACCCCAACGCCCTATGTGCAGCACTAGCCTCTGGGAAAGGGTGCCTTTGGCCAGCCAGTGCAGCTACGGGGCATTTTGGCTATGGGGGGTGGGGTGGGGGACGGGAGCAGCGCCGTCCCCCTGCTGCCCCTGGGGGAGCTGCCTGTTGTCTCAGTGGTTGGGGATGGAGCTGAACCCCCACCTTCCTACTGAAAGGCTCCTCCCTCTCCGAACAAAGGCCCAGGGAGGTGCCAGGTTAATGTCACCCTCCTCCCAGGCTGCTGAGACTCACCTCTCCTTCCCCTTCCTCCCCATCTGGCTGACCCCCCTGCTCTGAGATCACAGGGCGGCAGCTCTAGGAGGGACCTCAGAGAGCAAACCTGCCTCCCAATGTACAGATGAGGAACTGAGGCCCAGACGCACAGAATTCACTGTGACTAACTCCACGGTACTGGGCAGCTAGACCAGGGTGGGGAGAGATGCGCTTTTTGCGGGGGGAACTGAGTAGTCAGGTCCCCAACCCATGGGCTCCAGACAGGTGAGCCTACAGGACGGTGTCCTTGGGCGTGCAGGTTCTATTTCTCAGGTGAGGGGTTTGTCAGGTCCCCTGCCTTCAGCCAGGTATGTGAGGAAGGGCTGGTATGTGCCTTCCTGCGTGCAGACAGGGCACAGCTCTGGGGACTTCCAGAGGTCATACAGGCCTAGGGGAAGACCTGTCACCACCCCTCTTAGTTCCCCACTCAAGCTGACTGCTGGCCCCTTTCTCCTGCCCCATCTCCCTCCCCTCTGTGGTCTGCATGTGAAGGTGAGCGGACCCAGCCAGCGGCCTCTGCGGGATGGTGACATGGCCCTCTCCCTGCCTCCCTAAGCCTCCTCTCCTGCTGCTGCTTCTGCTCACCTCCTCCCATGGCTGCTACTGGGCCAGACTTCCCACTGGCATGCTCTCAGGGCCACCCTCAGAGCAGGAGGGAAAGTGAACTACAGAGGGGTAAGTGGCTTGCCCAGGAGGCACAGCCTGCGAGTGGAGGAACCAACACTGCTCCAGAGCCTCTTGCCAGCTCCTGGTGGTCTTCCCCAATCCCCCCCACTCCTCCTCCTTCTCTACCAGCAAGGCCCTCGTGGCCTTTACAAGGAGACAGAGAGGGACTTGAGCTAACAGATCTTTTCTGTAGATTTGTGAGTTGGGGCCAGAGGGCTGGACAGGAAGGTGGAACTCTGGGGAGGTCATCCCCACTGTCCATCTACTTCAGAGTAGGACTGCAGGCCATGCCTTCATCAGCTTTTCCTATGAGGGGGCATCCTCTCGGCCATACTCAGAGCTCCTCCCTAGCCCATGCAGGGGTCGGGGGGTGGGAGGGCGTGTAACCCCAGGCCACACAGCACATTACTGTCCAGGCATCCTTCAGAGGCCAGAACCTCCTCACAGGCTCCCTCATTCTCTTCATGCTGCAGAGGAACAGAGGGGATGTGGAGCCAGAGGGCCCTTGCCTGTCCCTTCTCTTTGCCTAGAGCCCCCACCGCTACACTGGTTATGGCACCTCGCCCCCAGCCCATACATACCTTTCAGGCCCTATGCTGCACTCATACCCACCCCTGCTTCTCAGGCTCCTGCCTGGACGGGGCTAATGGGCTCAAGAGCATCATGGGCTGGGCCCATTATGGTGTTTTTAATAGAACAAACAACACACCTGGAGCATGGTAAGTACTTTATGGATTTTTTTT
>PVJC01053553.1:0-10785 GCA_004026665.1 Murina feae | reverse complement strand
CAAAGATTGGCAATTTAGCTGGAGCAAATACTCAGCCAGATTTTCTGTCTTTCCCATCTCTAGTTTAGATTTCTCCTGACAGCCAGTTATTCACTCTGAGCTCATCAATAACTTCTTCAGCAAATCCTTCCAGATCGCCCTCCTTTCCTTTCTTCATCTACTCCCTAGCTGCACTGGGGTGGAGGGTGGGGGAGGAGGGCCCCCGCCCAACATCTTCTCATCACCCTTTTCCTCCCTCTTTCTGGGGTACAATCTTTCTTTCCTTGTTTTGATGCTATTGTCCACATAAGAAACCTCCAAACCTGAAGAGAATTTTTATAAGAGTTTGTTCAAGCCAAACTGAAGACATATGCTGGGGAGCAAGATCTCAAATTCTCCAGGAAAAAACAGTTTGCAGTTTCTTTTGTACATTTGAAATTAAGGAGGAAATGCAGGAAGATTAAATGGAGGTGGAGAAAACAAGGTGGGGATTGATCATAAGATAGTTAAGATTAATTGTTGTCTTGAGGGCAGCGAAGTTTTGGAAAGAGGAGTCAAAAAAGAGGTAAAGAGGCATTTCAAAGGTCTGTTAACCTAGACCCATAGCAACAATGGACAGGGCTTGCTTAAAGCAAAGAGAAGTCTTTTACTTAGCAAAGAAGTTTTATACCTGGGGTGTGACTACCCACCCTAACCTGCCCAGTTAGGAATCACTGATCAGATCACTCTGTGAGGTTACTTTTCATAGAACTTCTTTCTTCAGCCACACTCCACTCACCGTCTTACCCCTGCATGAACACGCTATTGTTTTACTATAACGTCAACCACTCTTGGGGACTCTTCCCAGGGCTCCAATTGTGTAGCAGACAGGGATTATTCTATCGAAAGCAGAATGACAGTTTTGTTTTTAAAAATATCAATAAACTAAAGAAAAAGATATTCTAAAAGGCCCAGGGCAGTCATGTCAAGAGAAGTGTTTTTCTCATCCATAATTTACCCCCATTCCTCAACTAAATGTACATGCTGTCATGGTTTCAGCGACATAGTCATGGTCTTCCTCCAAACCTCGCTCCAACAGGCTCCTGAATGTGTGCGCCAACAAATCTCCGCCCTGCCCCTCAGGTGGTGGCTTCTCACACCTCCTTGGGACAGACAGGAGCAACCAAAAGAGACCTTTTTGGCCCAGCTTCTTCCCAGCAGCCCCGGGCCACTGCCCTCTCCACTCTGCAGCAGCCAGAAGTGCAGACAGGTCACGGAGCTCGGGGATACTCTCCCCCTTTCAGCTGCACGAAGACTGGTGGGGAAAAGGCGCCACCGTTGGCGGCTCTGTGTGGCTGTGCACGTCCACGCCTCTGGGTGCGTGCATGCCCATCAGTTTTCCTTGAGAGGCCTGGAAAGCACTGCAAAGGGACCTGGTGTGTTAGAGCCACACTTCACTCCAGCTCTGGTGTCACCTCATTCACCGTGGAACACTGAGCACCTGAACGAACGACCTGCCGTTGACAATGCCTACCTTGCTAAATTGTTGGGAGAAGCGCTCAAAGTGAAACAGGTGCAACAGCAGCGCGTTTGATGAAGCGGGAGACTTCGAGCAGATCAGCACGCACAGGCTGCGCAGGGATGGGCACAGCTCCAGTCTCTGCTGTCGGAACTCGCCAGTTCTCAGTTTCCCTTGGACTCCAAGAGTTGTCGTTTTTATCAAACCTCTTTATTTTTATTAGTATGCCATCAACATACCCCTTTCCCCCCATCAATGACTTAATCCTCTTTCCATGTCTCAATATATCGTATTTATAATTTCTCTCAGCTGTAACCTCCGCCCAGTTCCCAGCGCCATCTCGGAACTCAACAGTGCCCAGCGGCCATTCCCGCGCCCTGCTCAGGGGTTGGTGTGCCCAGTTCCCTAAACAGTGAGGAGCACGTCTGCCCTCCCCCCACCTACCCACTCCAACCCCTCCCCGCAGACAGAGCGGGCCTCTCCCACAGTCACAGTGCTGGGCTGAGAACAAGGACTGTCTGGCCCAGCAGGTCTTAGCTGGGGATGTTTAGATTGCTAACGTCCAAAGTTGATCTTCCCTCTGCTTTTCATGGGAACAAATGCATGTCTGCGCCCCACTGGTTGCAGCGGGTTTATCCTGCTTGCTGCGGACCACTCCCCACCCTGGGTGCCTTTGCTGCCCAAGCCACTACCGCAGATTTCATTCCAGATGTCCACCTGCGCTCTTCCATCAGACCTCCTTACGCTTTGCGGGGCTGCTCTCCTTGCTCGCCAGTGCTTCTGCAAGCTTTCTCTGAAACATCTGAGGGGTGGGGAGCCGTCGGAAGAATGGCTTTATAAATCAAATAATAGTAATAATGGAATGTACTCTAATGGTTTGTCATCTCCCAAGGAGCAGAGGGAAGCGGCTAGTGAATGACAACACTGCCCTCTAGTGGCCAACCGAGGCTAGACCCCGAACAGTGCAGGCTCTGCCGCAGGCAGCTTTGGGTTTCTATACAGTGCAATCTTCCCACTCATTCCAGAGAAACCGTAAACAAGTAATGAAAAGAATTCCCTAGAATGTGTCAGGCCAGGAAGTAGCATAATAGAAAAAACTCCGTTTTTAGCGTTTGAATTTTTCTTTTGTCCCCAGATAGTGAGCGGAATAATTCAGAGCTCACTAAAAGAGCCTAGACTTTTAAGGGCATTTTATATTGCTTTTTATAAACAGAATATTTAACCAATTCTATACCTGTTACTGAGGGTTACTATTGAACAAAAATGCTTGTGAAATTGTCTAAAAGGAATGTGCCTCTTCTGCATTAAGTAAAAAGCCAATTTTTATGTTTAATTATCCATACTGTGAACAATATATATATTTAGAACTTAAGTTTTCTATAAACCAGAAACCTGGCTTTTGCTTTCATCCACATATACCATGAGAACAACATGCTTGAAGTTGAAAATATAATCCAAATTCGGTGAAGTCTGTCTTTAACGGGGCATTTCATTAAAGTTTCAGCTGCTCATTGTAAATATCTCCCGTCTAGACTGAGGAAAAAGTTGCAGCATACTTGGGAGAGGGGGTGGAGTGCTGTAGTCTGAGAAGGCATCTCTTTTCGGTATTTTCCACTCCCTGACTGCGGAATCTCCATACTTACTCATAATTGGAGAATCCTAGTGTTTCCCGTTTCACCCCATTACTGTGTGGGAAGATTGATGAAACAGGGTTTTTTATAAAGCACTTGAAGCCTCTTTCAAGGGAACAGCTTTATGAAAGTTGCCTTTCGGAAAGTAGAAAATAGACATATATTTACATAGGATACTCCAAAGTGCTCTGAACACTGTAGATCAAACGTACCCCAAGATAAGCTGATAAGAACCTTGAGGACACATGGAAGTGGCCTTGCCCATTCCCTATATGAAGCTTAAGTGCCCGATGAGTAGGAACACTGTCCTGAAGAGTGAGGTTTCCTCGTCGAGTGAGAAGTGCCACAGTGAGAAGCACAGCTGACCTGTGACTATGGGAGTTGAGCTGAGCCCATCTGTTTATGTGCTATTCTTTCCCATGAGTGCTGTAACTGTATTTTCTCTTCCTGGGTTTTCTTAATAACATTTTCTTTTCTCTAGCTTACTTTTTGTAAGACTATAGAATATAACATATAACATATGTGTTAATGAACTGTTTATGTTATCAGTAAGGCTTCCAGTCAGCAATAGGCTATTAGTAGAGTCATATTAGTAGAGTTAAAAGTTATACCCGGATATTTAACCATGTGAGGGGTCAGCGCCCCAAACCCTGTTGTCTGGGTCCACGTAAAACCCAAACAAATGCAAAAAGAAATATGCAAAGGCCCAAACTGTGTTATACAAACTGGATGCTATTCCCATATTAAACCCTGGAGAACTCTGAAGGGAGGACCCACCACATGAAAGAAACCCCAGTTGGTGATGAGAGGTTGGAGTGACCCCATGAAGTGCATGCACTTAATAATGAGGTCCCCCGGTGGAGAGGGAAATGATCTCCTCCACAATGAGAGCTCCTATTTCACTGGCTTTGGAGCTGCCTTCTCTTTTCTAAAATTGTGATTAAGTACACCAACATACAATTTACCATCTTAGCCATGTTTAAGTGTACACTTTGCTACTGCGGCACTCAGTACATTCACATTGCTATGCAACCATCACCACTGTCCAGCTACAGAACTCTTTTCATGTTGCAAAACTGAAACCCTGGGCCCTTTAAACACTAACTTCTTATTCTCCCCCTCTACCCCAGCCCCTTACACGCCATTCTACTTTGTGTCTGTAGGAATTTGACTACTCTAAGTACCTCTTACAAGTACAGTCATACAGTGTTTGTCCTTTTGTGACTGACTTATCTCGCTGGGAATAATGTGCTCAATATTCATCCATGTTGTAGCATGTGACAGAATTCCCTTCCTTGCTAAGACTGGATCATATTCCATTGTATGTATAGACACAAATATTTTGTTTATCCTTTTATCTGTGGATGGACACTTGGCTTGCTTCCATCTCTTGGCA
The DNA here is from genome assembly GCA_004026665.1 of Murina feae. Lineage (NCBI taxonomy): Eukaryota > Metazoa > Chordata > Mammalia > Chiroptera > Vespertilionidae > Murina > Murina feae. Next base: position 6,281 of record PVJC01053553.1, on the reverse strand, counting down.
ATTGTGAATAATTCTGCTATGAATATGGGTGTATAAATATCTCTCTGGGTCCTCGCTTTCACTTCTTTTGGATCATATGGTAATTCTATGATTACTTTTTTAAGGAACCACAATACTATTTTCCATAATAATGGCACCATTTTACATTCCCACCAACACTGCACAAAGGTTCCAATTTTTCCACATCCTTGCCATCACTTGTTTTCTAGAAGCTTTTTTCATAGAAGGTGATTTATTTTCATAATATCTCAGAAAAGAAAGTAACAGTAGCTACTCAAAGTCTACTCTGTACAGGTCTGTGGGTCCCCCTTCCTTAGAGCTTCTCCACTTCTCCTGCCTACCATCCCCCCACCTCCTCAGCCCTCCCACCTGAAAGTACACTGGAGATTGGTGGAGGGAGGACACCCAAGACTTTGGGAAACCAGAGCCCATGCTACCCAGTGCCTGGGTGGCATCTGGAGGGCAGCAGCAGCCAACCTAGACCTCACAGTCACCTCACTCAGCTCCAATCCCCAAACTCCTCAGCCTCGAGGTCCAGGGCACAGCAGTAGGACCCTGTGCTGATGTGCAGCCACACAGCTGTTCCCCAGGGAGGTTGGGAAAGGGGAGTGACCTCAGATTATAGGAAACAAAACCCTGGTAGGCAGAAATGACCAAGTGGGAAGCCGCTGTGGCCCTGGCCAGGTCTGGGAAGGAGTCGGATGGGAAGTCATCTAAATAAAGCCTGTTTATAGCCAAATGTCTGACTTTCTCAGGCACTGTTCACATAAACGTTGGTGAGTAGAGCACAATTGTTCTAACTGGTATTTTCATCACTGGCTTTTTATTTTCACTTGAAATTATTTTGCTGTAGGTAGCAGAAAATTATAACTTCTGACTGTTGCTGTAGTTTTTAGATGTGCACAGATTCCCAAGAAAGCTTATTCTCTTTGCTGGTTTTGATGTTTGAGTATTTAAAACAAGTCTGAAGGAGTCACCTCTTTTTTCACATCTTACTGAAAAATCTGTATGAGCTCTTCACTCATGCAAAGAGCTGCAAACATAAACCTCAGTTATGGGGCCCATTCCAAAGTGCTGTGAATGGAATGCTGGGTACCGGAGGCCCCCTAGTCATGGGAACGGTCTTTCTAGGGACCGTGTGGAATTCCAACTGTGATTGGAACTTCCCATCTGAAAATCAGAAGAGGGGCTGGGTATAAAGTGCTGAGTAATGAACTGAATAATTTATCCAGGAAAACACCTGAGCTGCCATCATTCCCATCACTACAGTCATTTTTTTAGGTTCTGATCCTGCAACATCTTTATCTCCATTTCTCCTCCCCGTAAGTAGACCCCAATACTGTTGCATATGGGAACCACCTGAGGACACTTCTAAGAACCCAGGGCCTAGGCCGCCTCCCACCAGATGATCTAGTCAGTGCCCGGGAATGGGGAGACCCTAAACAGCCATGACACTCCTGGTGGACTCTCACCGGGTGGAAGACCACAGCCTGCAGATGGAGGCCATGGGGTACTGCAGGGCTGATCTGACTATGCGGGTGGAACTGCAACAAACATTTTATAGGAAATAATGCATCAAAGATCTTCGATTTGGGGCAGTGAGCAGTTGACTTCTGAGAGAGTAGTGACTTTTCAACAGTTTGAAAGTAAAGCAAAGCACAAAACAAACACATCAGCAAAGATGTGAAAGCAGGGTCTTGTGAACCTTCTTTTTACCCAAATACTTCCTTTCTTGTCCTCATTAAACATGGTCGCAATTTAATTCACTCCAAGGAGTAAATGAACACAGAGAGCACTCGAATTTGACCCCCTCCTCATGACCCCCAACACATACATGCACATCTGCACACACATGAACTAGTATGGATCTCCATTTTCCTTCAAGTTTTAGTTTTCTTTTTGCCCAAAAAGCATTTTCCTCTTTCCCTAAGATTAGCTATTTCCCAGGGCCCTTATCCTACAGTTCTAAAATTACATCTGAGAGCTCTTTTAATTTTAGAGAATTTCATTTTTTAAAACAGTACAGAAAATAGACAAGGCTATAAAAATGACAAGCATGGGAGGTTAACAGAGCATTGAGCAATACAGAAAATTCTGGAACCATGGCTTCCACACTCCTAACTGCTCTTGTGGGTGATCTGGAACATCGTTCTGTCTCTGGTTTCTCTCTGTTTCCCAGTGGCTGGAGCAGGAAGCCTGAGAGCTTCAGCTCTTGGCTTTTATTCTTGAAAGTAAAATTCACACTTCACTCATCTCCATCCTTCCCCAACACGCATCCTTAAGCCCTGCAGAGCTCTGGGGTCACTGGGCCCTTTGTAGCACCTCTGCTGGCAGGTGCATATTGGACATTTTACTCCCACAAGACTGTAAACCTTAAGTTCAAAGTTAAAGACTGACACTACCAGGGCAGAAAGCATTTGGGGCATCAGCCCCACATAGGGGAGGGAGGACTGAGTGACAAGAGGGCTGTCCACCTGCTCCCCAGGATGTGGGAGATAAATGGAAGACTTCCTTCCCGCAAACCCCGCATGGGCCAAGTTGGTGGAAGGGAACACTTCACAGCAAAATAACTTTCAGCACTTACTAATTAAGCATGTGACAATGCCATTTATTAAATCTAGAGGTTCAACAGCTTAAAAGAACAAAATACTTGGCAATGTTGAATAGCTGATTAATTTTGACATAAATGTCAAAATATGACAAAATATTAATGTCAAGATGTGCCACCAGCCCGTCACAGTTTCAGTTACTAATATATCTGCAAGGCCCTTTAAGAGCAGTTGTTCCGGGCGCCTGTGAGCATGTGGCCAGGTGCAGAATGCACTGCTCTGAGAAGCCTCAGCCTCGACTCTGCCCAGTCATGTAGCTCTGTCACGTGCCACTGCTGGCCTCAGATCTTCATCTGTAAATTAGTAGTAATCACATCTATCTTAGGTTTGGGACATCCTCTAAGAATAGTTTAGCATATTGTTTATCAGCAATTGTATCTGAACAATGAGCACATAGGAAGGCGCTCAACAGTACTATTCATCACAAATTGCGAATGGAAACCGCACTGAGGGAGCACTGTGCCCAGCTAGAATATTTGAAGTCAGCAGGGTGGACTGCACCACATGTTAGTGAGGATGGGGAGCAGCTGGAACTCTTACAGACTACAGGTGGGGATGCAGAGTGGTACAGCCATGTGGCAGAATGGTGCACAGGTACTTACATATGGCCCAGCAACCCCACACCTAGGTGTTTACCCAGGGAAAAGAGCATATGTCCACAGAAAGACTTGAATGCCAACATTTTATGACAGCATTATTCAGATAAGCAAGAACTGGAACAACTTAAATGCCCTTAATATGTAAATTAATAAACAAAATCTGGACTAGTCACAGGTTAAAAACTACTGAGCAATAGAAAGGAACAAAATATTAACCCAAGTAGCAACATGGCTGGAGCCTAGCAATCACATACTTCTTTTTTTTTAAATTTATTTATATATTATTTTTTTTTTTTTTTAATCCTCATCCAAGGATATTTTTCCCATTGATTTTTACAGAAAGTGGAAGGGAGGGTGGAGGGGATAAGGGAGAGAGAGAGTAACATTGATGTGAAAGAGACACATCTATTGGTTGCCTCCCACACGCAACCTGACTAGGGTAAGGGATCAGACCTACAACCCAGTATGTGCCCTTGACCAGGAATAAACCCACAACCCTTGAAGGCCTGGGCTGACCCTCTACCCCTGAGCCACACCTGCCAGAGCAGAAATTACATACTTCTTAATTGCATTTACATAAAAGTCCAAAAAAAGGCAAAACTATCCTATATAATAAAAGGGTAATATGCAAATGGATCCTAACAGCAGAACCACTGGGAATGACTGGTCACTATGACACACACTGACCACCAGAGGGCAGATGCTCAATGTGGTGGTCAGTGCACTCCCACAGGGGTAGTTCTACTCAGCCTGGCTGCCAGTACAGCGGTGGTGGCGGGAGCCTCTCCTGCCTCCTCAGAAGCACTAAGGATGTCCAACTGCAGCTTAGGCCTGCTCCCTGCTGGCAAGTGGACATCCCCCGAAGGCTCCCAGGCTGCCAGAATGATGTCTGACTGCCAGCTTAGGCCTGATCGCCCGGGGAGTGGGCCTAAGCCAGCAGGTGGACATCTCCCAAGAGGTCCCAGACTGCGAGAGGGCACAGGCCGGGCTGAGGGATCCCCCTGAATGCACAAATTTTTGTGCACCAGGCATCTAGTAGTGACAAAGAGAGTCAATAGTTGCCATGGGTTAGAGATCAAGAGAGGGAATTAACTACAAAGGGACACAAGGACATTTTTAGGGTGACGGAAATGGTTCATATCTCAATTGTGGCTATGGCCACTGTGTAACATTATCACAGTTCATCACACAGTGTGTAAAAAATGTCCAGTGTGTGTGCACTTAAATTGCCTTAATTTTACATATAAATAATGCCTCAAAAAAGCTGGCAAAAATTTTAAGGAAGATTTTTTTGTTATTTGTTATTTTTAAATATATTTTATTAATTTTTTACAGAGAGGAAGGGAGAGAGATAGAGAGTTAGAAACATCGATGAGAGAGAAACATCGATCAGCTGCCTCCTGCACACCTGCTACTGGGGATGTGCCCACAACCAAGGTACATGCCCTTGACCAGAATCAAACCTGGGACCCTTGAGTCCACAGACAGATGCTCTATCCACTGAGCCAAACTGGTTAGGGCAAGCTGGAAAAAAATTTGAAGCCCCCATGCAAAATCCATTTTAATACCATCATTACATCATTTGGGGCAGGTCGTGTTTGCCGAGTCCCACTCATGGCCCGCATTGGCCCACTTATGGGGCACTTTACCAAGTTCATGGTCAGCCTTGGCCCAGCTCCATCACCTCCATGCTTCCTAACTTGGATGGCTCTCTTTCACTGGCCAGAGGGGCAACAGCATGTTTCCTGCAGGAGAACTGAACAGCTGCAGGAGCACAGCCGCCTGACTTTGGGGCAGAACTCAGGGAGCAGAGGCTGGTGGCAGAGAGGCCCTCCAGGGCCCCTCGCTGTTCCCTGGGAGCCCTGGCCACCACCTGGGTGATGGAACCTCACAGGGAGAGACAGTGCAGTATGATAAAGGAGGCAGGTTCCCAGTAAGAACAAGTCCTGGGTGAGGTCTCACCCTTAATGTGGGAGCACCCAGCGTGTATAGGAAGCAGCATTCATACTCCCATTGCATTAAGAAGAAATGCTAGGCCATCCATTCATTCATATAGCCAGGTGAGCTGTGTGTTCAGGTTAATCGCCCTTCCTGCCCCTTTACTGAATGGTGCAGAATTAGTGAAGTGACCTGTGACCTAGCACATTGGTCACGTTCACTTTAGCTCCAACCTCAGGGACATTGGGATGTTTCCTTCGTTTGAGTTACTCTGAAAGCAGCACCTGAGACACGAGTTTGATTGCAGATAATTTTGAGAGAAGTAATTCCAGGAAGCAGAGTGCAGGACAGACAGAGAAGACCAAGGGGAAGAAAGGGCCAGCGAGGGTGCTGTTGGGCTCTGGGATCTCGTAGGGAACTGGGAAGGATGTGCCCTGCCATCTCAGTCCAGTGGACAGGCTGCTGAAGTTTCTCACTGATTCCCAGTTCCCCTGGGTTAAAGGTGCCCAGGGGTTTATTCTCCAGGTCTGTGCACCTGGACAAAGCTGCTTCCTTGGCTTAGGAAGCAGTCCTGTGGCTGGAAAGCAGGGAGCCGCTGGGGCACATTTGCACGGCCTTGGCGCAGGCCACTGCAGCTGCACTGACCTCAGGTAGTTTGAGGGGCATGGCGCCGGTTCCAGGTCAGGGTCTGTGACCATCCTTTTGGTCAGAGAGCACACAAACTCCTCGTCCCCTGAAAGGCTAAAGGGTGGGGCAGCAGTTCACACTGTGAGATGCTAGTGTGCCCCTCAGTGCTACTCAGAGGCAGGAGGCAAACTTGGAGAGCTTCCCAAGTTGCCACTGGCACTCTGACCTGGTGACCTTGCAACAATGTGTATCTCCCTGACTCTGGAACAGCAGTTCTCAACCTGTGGGTCGCGACCCCTTTGGTGGTCGAAAGACCCTTTCACAGGGGTCACCTAAGACCATCCTGCATATCAGATATGTACATTACGATTCATAACAGTAGCAACATTACAGTTATGAAGTAGCAACGAAATAATTTTATGGTTGGGTCACAACATGAGGAACTGTATATAAAGGGCCAGAAGGTTGAGAACCACTGCTCTGGAAGAACTGGAAGTGAGAGATTGTT
>PVJC01053552.1:0-10790 GCA_004026665.1 Murina feae | reverse complement strand
GGGGGGGGGGGGAAGGACAAGGGGAAAAAATGGAGATCTATCTATCATCTGTTGTAATACTTATCTATCACTTGTTGTAATACTTTAAGCAATGAAATAAAAAAAAAAAGAATTCATGTACTGGGCCTCTAGTGTTCTATAAGCTCCCACTTTTGCCTAACATTCCTTCTACCATGTACACTCCTAAGTCTATCTTCTCTTCATCTGGTTAAGCCCTGCATGCTCAATGTTCTCTTTTAAGATGTCATTACTTTAGGGTAACTATCCACTACCTCTAACAGTAACCAAAGCATTCTTCAAAAGTACTCCCAAGAACTTATATGCATATATGCATAACCCATGGACACAGACAATAGTGTGATGAAGGCCTGGGGTGATTATGCGGTGGATGAGGTCAATGGGGAAAAATTGTGTCATCTGTAATACTTTCAGCAATAAAGATAAATTTTAGAAAAGTACTCCTATAACATTCTTTGTATCCACACATCACTGTAGCTTCCACAACCTATTGAAATGCTCTTTGAATAATATAATTTTAATAATTATTTGAGAGAAATGAAAACTACAATACATCTTTCAACTAAAGTAAAAAAAAATAGCACTCTATATTTCTTAAACTGAAATCACTTGTTTTAAATATTTATTTACATTTCATATTCTTAATTGGATTTAGCTTCCTAATAGTTTTCTAATACCATTCAGGCAAAATATTGATTTGTGTGTAGACCTCTTCAGAGGAGAAAAGCACACTAATCATTTTGTTTCATTTTTGGAAAGAGTCTGAATCTCTAAGGAGGGAGTAAAGAGTAGGATTTTGAAGATTTAGCCAACAGCACATCATCTGACCTTGATGAATGAAGTATTGACCGGATTGCTAATGATTTTGGCATGTTTGAAGTTGGCAGAGAAATAATTAGAATAATATTTTATAGTGTCTTGATGTTTACTTAAAATTTCTACTAATGTCAGTAGGGGATGACATAACTGAATAAAACCTTAATACTAGTGTTTCACTAGAGCAACCCAGCTGTATATTCAACAGTCATAGATAAGTCCATCATTTTCATCTCTACTGAAACCTGTTCTTCTTCCTTATCCAGGTTAGTAACACCATCATTTAACCTATAGAAACCTCCAGATTATACTTGTCTTATTTCTCATTGCTCACATTCAGTCACTTTATAATATACTATCAATTATAACTCCAAAATGATTCTTTCTCTTCCATTCCAATAAATATTGTTCAGTGATTCTATAATTGGTTATAATATTTGAAGACTCCCCAAACCAACTCACCCTTCATAGCATTATGGTAATGAGTGTATACTCTGGAACCAGAGTGTCTGGGTTTATTACCCTGGTTCTGCCACTTAGCAGCTGTGTGATATTGGACATGTTATTGAACCTATCTGCAACTCATTTTCCTTATCTGAAAAATGGGAATCATAATAGTATCTACTTCACTGGATTATTCTAAGTATGAAAATATGCATAGCACTTAGAAAAGTGCCTGGCACAGAGCAAATGCTATATATGTATGAGCTAGTGATAGTATTAATAGTGTTAAAATCTGAGTTTATTATGCTCCTGCTTAAATATTCTTGATGTTTCCCCATTGCCTACATCCACTTTACTTAGTATCCTATACAAGATTTTTATTTTTCACACACTATCTTCAACGAATAAATTCCAGTCCCATGTCGCAATACCAAAGTTTATATTCTAGCTACACTGAACTACTTGACATTCTTTGAATAAAACATCTACTGTTATGCCCAGATTTCATAATCCCCAAAGACCACTAGGGAGCCCAAGTCCGATGCAAAACCAAAGAGCTTTTATTCGACCTAGCTCAAGCTTAGTCCCACACATACTCACTGACACAGTGGTAGGGTGGAGAGAGAGAGTCAAGTTCCAACAGAACAAAGGTTTTATAGGGGGTCTAGGGGCAGTTGGTGAGGTAATGCTCATGGCCCCTGCTGATTGGTCGGGTAGGGGCTGGGGTCTGATTGGCTAGTGGCTGGATGCGGTGCAATTAGCTCCCTGAACACCATACATTTGACTCTATCATTCCCTCTTTGTCATGAGACTCACGGGCCCGATCATGGGCCAGTTTTGCATTTCTACCTCACCATCACCTGCTGCTAGAGGTCTATATTGGGTGTGGGGACTCTCGGCAGCATGAGTGACCGTGAGCAAAGTTACCAGCATCAGGCAGGTTGAGTACGCCGTAGCTTGAGCTTGAGCAGGTTGTGTTGACCTTGGTCGATGCTCCATTTGGTGATGAAGGCTTCCCGGATCACGGATGGGTCCGCTGGTCAAACGTGGGTGTGATGGACCCAGGTCGCAATGCCGTCTACCTTGAGAGCGGTGGGGGTCGTCAGCACCACAGTGTAGGGACCCTTCCAGCATGGCTCGTGGCTTGAGAGTCTCCCAGCAGTGTCTCTTGACGTATACCCAGTCTCCTGGCCTGTACTGGTGAGGTGCCGGGGTTGGGCCAGTCTCTTAGATGGCACGGAGGCACAGCCAAATGTCCTCGTGCGCCCTCTGGAGCCCTCTCAAGGAAAGAAACAGTTCTTGATTTTCAAATTCAGCTAGGAATTCAGCTTTAAGGTTAGGAATAATAGGGGGTGGCCTGCCAAACATGATTTCATAAGGAGTAAAACCCAGGGTGTAAGGAGAGTTCCTTACCCTGTAAAGGGCATACGGAAGGAGAGCAACCCAGTCCCCACCAGTCTCCATGGTTAATTTGGTAAAGGTCTCTTTTAGAGTTCTATTCATCCTTTCTACCTGCCCTGAGCTCTGGGATCTATAAGCACAATGCAATTTCCAATTTGCCCCAATAGCTTTGGCTATTGCCTGTATCCCTCAAGGGATATAAACGCTGGCCCATTGTCAGACCCTATCATAACAGGAAAACCATACCTGGGTAAGATGTCTTCTAGCAGCTTCTTGGCTATCGTCTGAGCCATTTCATGCTTGGTTGGGTATGTCTCTATCCATCCAGAGAAGGTGTCTACAAACATTAAAAGATATTTATAGCCATACTTCCCTGGTTTAATCTCAGTGAAGTCAACCTCCCATTGTGCTCCTGGCTTGGTTCCTCTGAGCCTGGTTCCTTTTTCACTTGATTTGGCCCTTGCATTCGTAAGCTGACAGGTCTTGCAGGCAGACACAATCTGATCTATTTTAGTATCCTGCTGGTGAATTTTGATTCTGGCATGCTGGATCTAGTCCTTCATCTTCCGGGTTTCCAAGTGAATAGACTGGTGCATGTGCTCTAATACTGTGACCCCGAGTCAGTCTGGTAATATAAGCTCCCCTTCTGGTGTATGCCACCATCCCTTTATTTCCTGGGCTCTGGGGAGCGTTCTGACATGTTGTAACTCTTCTTGGAAATATTTGGGCTGGTCTGGTAATACTGGGTCCCCTGGGTCTGGTAGTTGTAAGGCCATAGTAGGGACCGAGGTAAGGGCCACAGCCTTCGAAGCCTGGTCAGCCTTTTGGTTACCTCTTGCTACCGGGTCATCAGCTCTTTGGTGCCCCTGGCAGTGGATTATGGCTAATTTGGCAGGAAGCCATAAGGCTGCAAGCAGGTCAAGAATCTCCTGTTTATTTTTTATTGTCCGTCCCTCTGCCATCAGTAGCCCTCTCTCTTGACATATTGCCCCATGAACATGGGCTGTAGCAAACACATAACAGATGTCTGTGTAAACGTTAAGCTGCTTCTCAGCTCCCAGCATCAGCACCTTAGTAAGCGAGATGAGTTCTGCTCGCTGGGCTGATGTTCCAGAGGGCAGAGCCTCCGCCTACACAGCGTCTGTCTCAGTGACTACCACTGCCCCCGCGTACCTGCAACCCATTCCGCATGAAGCTGCTTCCATCTGTGAACCAAGTGGCCTCTGCATCAGGGAGGGGTCGGTCAGTCAAGTCCTTCTGGAGTCCATGTACTTGCTCTAGATTCCCACACAGTCGTGCAGCGGGGAGTTTAAGTCAGGGTCAGGGTTGCGCAGCAAGGTAGCAGGATTTAGGGCCGCACTGGGTTGGAACCGCACTCTTGGAGGGTTGAGTAGGAGGCTTTGGTAATGAGTCATACGTGCATTACTCATCCACCTATCAGGAGGCTGCTTCAGGACCCCCTCAATGGCATGTGGGGTTGTAATCCAGATTTCTGTCCCAGGGTCAGTTTGTCAGTGTCTTTGACTAAGAGCACTGTAGCCATGATAATTCTCAAGCATGGCGGCCAGCCAGCAGCTACAGGATCTAACTTTTTAGACAAGTAAGCCACAGGGCAGCTTCAGGGGCCTAAAGTTTGAGTCAAAACCCCTTTCGCTATTCCTTTGTGCTCATCTACAAAGAGGTGAAAGGGCTTCGTAATATCTGGCAGGCCCAGGGCTGGAGCACCTAGGAGGGCCTTCTTTAACTGCCTAAAGGCAGCTTCGTCTTTCTCAGTCCAGTCAAACACCCTCCCCTCTTTGGTAGCTTCATATAGGGGCCTGGCAATTTCAGCAAAACCCGGTATCCAGAGGCGGCAGTAGCTGGCTGATCCTAGGAATTCCCTTACTTCTCATCAAGAGGTGAGAGTAGGGATTTTCAAAACAGTCTCTTTTCTGGCATCCGATAACCACCGCTCTCCATCCTCTAGGATGTATCCCAGGTAACTCACCTTTCCTCTGAATCACTGAGCCTTCTTCATGGATGCCTGGTATCCTAATGTCCCCAGGGTGGCCAGTAGATCTTGGGTCCCCTGCTCACAGTCCTTGCCCGTGTCAGCAGCAAACAGGATATCATCTATGTACTGGAGAAGGGTCAGCTTAGGGTTCTCCCTTCTGTATTCACCCAGGTCCTCGTGCAGCACCTCCTCGAAGATGGTGGTTGAGTTCTTGAATCCCTGAGGCAGTTGTGTCCAGGTTAGTTGTCCGCTGTAACCCTCCTCCAGATCATGCCACTCGAAGGCAAACAGGGGTTGGCTCTGGGGTGCCAGCGGTAGGCTGAAGAAGGCATATTTTAAATCTAATATGGTAAACCAGACTCAGGAGGGTGCCAAAGAGCTCAGGAGAGTATACCTCATTTCAGACCCTGGAGGGGAAATTCCCATCCCTCTGGTCTCAGACCTTGGAGGGGAAAATCCCATCCCTCCTGGGAAGACTGGAACATCTTCTGAATCTTCCGACCCGTGGTCCTCTCCGGCGCGTACACCTAGACTGCTTTGGGTACTACTAGAAATGAGCTCGCACAAAGAGACAGACAAGACAGACACCTACCGTGGCCAATCAGGCTCTCAGGATCGGGGGTCCCTTGGGGACTTGGGGATCCCAGTGAGCCCCCAAATGTTATGCCCAGATTTCGTGATCCCCAAAGACCACGAGGGAGCCCAAGTCCGATGCAAAACCAAAGAGCCTTTATTCGATCTAGCTCAAGCTCAGTCCCACACACACTCACTGACGCAGCAGTAGGGTGAAGAGAGAGAGCAAGTTCCAACAGAACAAAGGTTTTATAGGAGGTCTAGGGGCAGTTGGTGAGGTAATGCTCGTGGCCCCTGCTGGTTGGTGGGGTAGGGGCTGGGGTCTGATTAGCTAGTGGCTGGATGTGGTGTGGTTAGCTCCCAGCACACCTTGCATTTGACTCTATCACTACTTTTCTAGAATATCCCCTGGAAAACATTTATCTACCCCTAAAGGTTCACTTCTAGTGCATTATCTATCAAGTTAACTAATTTGTTCTATCATCACTCTGAAACAAAAAATGTTGCAATTTTATTTTTATTATTTCTAGTAGTAGTTTACACATTCTTCCAATACTCATTCAACAAATATTTATTGAGTACTTAGTACATGCCAGGCATTGGTCAAGGACCTGAGAGTATAACATTGATCAAAACAAAGTATTTTCCATTATTAGGGAGATACAGGCAGACAAAGTATGTCATTTGATAATATTTATAGAAATATATAATATAGAGTAAAGAAGGTATTGGATATTAGGAAGAAGGAATGACTATTTTGTAGGATGCTCATTCAAATGTAAAAAAAAAAAAGTATTTCAGAAGGACATCAGCAGTGGTGAAATGCTTATGATTTATTAAGAGAGGGAATGAGCCCTAACTGGTTTGGCCCAGTGGATAGAGCGTCGGTCTGTGGACTCAAGGGTCCCAGGTTCAATTCCAGTCAAGGGCATGTACCTTGGTTGCGGGTACATCCCCAGTAGGAGGTGTGCAGGAGGCAGCTGATTGATGTTTCTCTCTCATCGATGTTTCTAACTCTCTATCTCTCTCTTCCTCTCTGTAAAAAATCAATAAAATATATATTAAAAAAAGAGAGAGGGAATGAGAACTCACCATTGTTTTTGGCACCTTTCTACTTGTATTTCACTAGTAATTTACCCATGTGTCTTTACTGCTAGATTATATGGTCTTCCAGATCCCCAATACTTAAAATCTGTTGTCAGTCACATGGTGGATACTCATTAAATATTTATTGAGTTGAATTGAAGCAATATGACACTTTAGATTCTCACTGAAAGCCATTGTTACAGAAGCAGATATAGTTAGTTAAAACGTTGAATAGTTTGTCAGATGTATACTCAAGGCCAAAGTTATTCTTTAAAGGAAAAGAATAAAATTTAAGAATTAGGACATTTGGATTTAACTCTGTGACATGGGAGAGGATAGACACAACTTCTACACATTATATAAAGAGATAATAAAATAAACTGCATTATAAATGAGGAGATTTAAAAATTTCTATCAGTATTCTAAGAAATCATCAGGTTCTCAGGCTTAATAAAATGTTTCAGAGGCCTGGCCAGTGTTGCTCAGTGGTTGAGCATTGACCCATGAACCAGGAGGTCATAGTTCAATTCCTGGTCAGAGCATATGCCCAAGGTATGGGCTCAATCTCCAGAAGGCCCATCAATGATTCTATTTCATTGACTAGAGGCCTGGTGCACAGATTCATGCACATTGAAAGGAAATTAATTAGAAGAAATATTTCAGAGGTCAGGGAGAGACCTTGGGAGGTTGGCTCCAGGGCATGTCCAGCATGTCTTGTCCAGTCCCAATCGTCTGGACCCCAGTAGCAAGCTAACCTGCTGGGCAGAGCATCTGCTCCCTGGTGGTCAGCAGGTCAGATAGTTGAACAGATGGTTGGACACTTAGCACATTAGGCTTTTATTATATAGAATGTTTCCATCCTTCCCTCCCGCTGCCTTCCTCTCTCTGAAATCAATAAAAACATATTTTTAAAAAATGGTTCAGTCCTGACTGGTTTGGCTCAATGGATAGAGCACTGGCCTGTGGACTAAAAGGTCCCAGGTTCGATTCCTGTCAAAGGTATGTACCTTGGTTGCGGCCGCATTCCCAGTAGGACGTGTGCAGGAAGCAGCTGATCGAAGTTTCTCTCTCATTGACATTTCTAACTATCTCTCTCCCTTCCTTTTTGTAAAAAATCAATAAAATATATTTAATAAATAAACAAATAAATAAATAAAATGAAAACAATATCTATTAACAAAAGAATTTTAAAAAATGGTTCAGAGGTCAATTTTCAGAGATTCCTGCTTAATAATGTTAAATTATTATTTTCTTTAACTAGATTGAAAAAATCTTTTTATATAATGTAAATGTAGCAAGCTTAAGAAATACATATTGGATTTGAACATTTAAATTGTAAGTCACCTATTTTTCTGTTTCATATTGAACCAGAGGTTGGAAGCAATAGCAAGACATGAGACAGTTGCATTCTACCTTATCAAGCTCTGTTAATTCTTAAACACTTTAATATCAAAAATAATTTTATTTTGCCTTTCTTACCTATATTTCTGAATATTCATGTCTAACTTTTGTAGGCCAGATTACTTGTCTAGCCTATTTAAAATATAGTCTTTAAATGGAAGTACTAGCTATAACACACTGAATTTACTTTTTAAATAGTTGGGACAGGAGTCCGTTCTTATTCACTAATAAGGTATTGTCTTCTTCAAAACAGGTCATATCCTTATTATAAACCTCTGTACCTGGCTTTCAAAGAATACATTTATTGAAGAGATTTTTAATAATATTGTACCAATGTGCTCACCACAATATTGCTTTTACTTTCTTTTCTACTTGATACTGACAATTTCCTTTAAAATGTAAACCAGAATGCAGTTTTAAAGGTGTTTGTTGTTATGATTAGAACTGGATCTTAGAACAAAATTTGTGGCAGTAAGTTCACTCAAATTCCATGCCTTGCTCATGAGCTCAGTCATTTTCTAGTTGATTTTTCAACTCAAGTGGCTGCATATAAATACAAAAATGATCTTATATTTATTGCCTTTTAATTGCAACAGTAATGTATGTTCATAGCAGAAAATTTGAAAAATTCAGGAAAATATAGAAAGTAAGAAAAAATTAAAAGAGAGATGTTACTTGTTACCCTTTTTGTATACGTTCATCAATGATTGTTTCAAACTTTGAAAAACACGGGTAGGTGGGTGGGAAGAGATCAACCAAAGAACTTGTATGCATATATGCATAACCTATGGACAAAGAAAATAGGGTGGTGGAGGCCTGAGGTGGAGGCTTGTGATGGGCTAGAAAGGGTCAATAGTGGGGGAAAGGGGGACATATGTAATACTTCCAATAATAAAGATTTAATAATAAATAAATAAAAATAGTAAACACAGTTGTATCACATTGCTTTAGAACATATTTTTTAAAAATACATTTTATTGATTTTTTTTACAGAGAGGAAGGGAGAAGGATAGAGAGTTAGAAACATCAGTGAGAGAGAAACATAAATAAGCTGCCTCCTGCAAACCCTCCACTGGGGATGTGCCCACAACCTAGGTATATGCCCTTGACCAGAATGGAACCTGAGCAAAACTGGTTAGTCATATTTTCTTTTACTAAATACATCTTATGTCACTAAGAATTTCTAAAAAAAGATATTTATAATTTTAAGTCCCTAGTATTTTATATTAATACTAGCATATCTATAATATTTTTCACATATTATTTCATTATTTTCCATAATAGCCCCGTGAGGTAGGTATATTATTGTTATTATCCTAATTATCATAGAGATAACAACACATTCTTTAAGTGATTCAGCTAGTGAAATGACAGAACCAAGATTTAAACCTGATATTTCAAAGCCCAAGCTCTTTCCTCAATAAATACTTCCTCAACATTCTAAGGAGGTTAACAAGCAGTGAATTGATCAAATGCAAAGCAAAGAAGCTAATTAATGAATCAGTCAGCTGGAATTAAAACACTAACTAACCTTCAGATGGCCTCACACATAGCAACATAGTAAATTCTGAGAGTTTTACTTGAGGATGTACTGTGATCCTCTTTTACAAAGAACACCTATCTCCTTATGGGGTTCAATTGGAAATGCAGAGAGCAGCCAATATTAATCAAAGGACAGAGGGTTTTTGTTTTGTTTTGTTTTGAGCTTGTTTTTCCTTGAAAGCAGTACATTTCCTGGGTCATTTATTTATTGCTTTTATTTCTTTTTATTCCGTCTGTTCAATTTTATTGTGAGGAAAATACGATAATGCATGTAAACTGTTTAGCCTAATGACTGACACATAGTAGGTGCTCAATTAACACAAACTTTAAAAATATTCAAATCCCTCTTTATCTTTTTTCTTTATCACAGAATCAGATTCTCAAAATCATGTATTTCTATTTAATTTAATACCTAAATATTAGATAGAAATATACATGATGGAGATTTATTTCAGAGTTTTTATAGACTTTATTGAAGGCCCACATATGGAAGAATTGGTATTGAATTGGGCATGAGATTCTAGTATGGCATTTTCAAACCAATAGATCATAACAACTTAATGTTCACTTCTGATTTGGTGGTCAAAAATGACACTGAACATTTAAAACATTTTCTTTGGTTGACACCTACAGGAAAGGAACTTGAAAATTGGGCAAGAGTTTAAAGGTAACATATTATTTTGTATTTGCAATATTATTTCTCATAGCAGATGTTGTGTATGGAACTCTTATTTTAGTTTATCTTTTAATTTTAAGTAAATTGGTATTTTGGAGAAAATTCTGGAATTTTTTTACTTCACCAAAAATAGCTGTATGAAAGTGTAGGAAATATAGTATAAAACTGTATAAAATAAAGTGTATTTGTATATGAAATGCTTCAGGATAGTGAATGTAAAGGAATGCATTACTGCACAATGTCAATTTTATAACAGATTTTACTGCTTTAAATGTAATCATATTTTGTTAACTGACATAAAATATAAACCCTTTATAGAAAGTACATTATGTTTTAGAATATACACACAAGTAAAATAGTACTGAACGAAGACCTACAAATCATCTAGTCCAAAAGTTCTCAAATATTTTTCCTGTCACAATATATTTCTCAGTTTTCAAAAATATTTTTTGGTGCTCAGAATCATTCATAAGTAGGGAAATGCAAATCAAAACCACAATGAGATATCACCTCATATTTATTAGAATGGTCATTAAAAAAAAAAAAAGAACAAAAAAAAAACACAAAAAAAAACCCCAAAACCCCAACAAAACAAAACAAAAAAATAAACTACAAACAAAAACAAGAAATAAATTCTGGTAACTATATGGGTTAAAGATACTCTTATATACTCTTGGTGGGAATGTAAAATGGTGCAGCCATAGAATGATATATTAAGTTTACTAGAAAAATTAAAATAAAACTATCACATGTTTCAGTAATTCTTCTCTTGGGTATATATCAAACTGAAATGAAATAGAATCCCAAAGGAATGTCTGCACCTACATATTCATTGCAGCA
>PVJC01053551.1:0-10794 GCA_004026665.1 Murina feae | reverse complement strand
ACAGTGTCCCTCTCGATGTAATGGGAAGGGAGGGGCGCTTTACCCTGTGGGCTTCATCCCCAAACACATCACCCAGATATATATATACTTAAATATATTTTATTGATTTTTTACAGAGAGGAAGGGAGAGGAATAGAGAGTCAGAAACATCGATGAGAGAGAAGCATCGACCAGCTGCCTCCTGCACATCCCCCGGCTGGGGATGTGCCCGCAACCAAGGTACATGCCCTTGACAGGAATCAAACCCGGGACCCTTGAGTCCGCAGGCCGACGCTCCATCCACTGAGCCAGATCAGCCAGGGCAACTTTCTCTTTTTTTTTAATTTAAATTCTTTATTGTCAACAGTATTCTACATGTCTCCACCCCCCACCCACAGTCCTCTTTTCTAAAAAAAAAATCTTTCTTATTGAGACTGTTACAGGTAACCCCTCTTTCCCTCCCCTCACAGCCCCTCTCCACCCGGTTCCCGCCAAACCCCAGGCCCTCAGCACACTGTTGTCTGCATCCATGGGCTGTGCATACAAGTTCTGTGGTTAGTCTCTTCCTGACCCCCCTCTCCCCTCCCTCTGAGATCTGTCAGTCTGTTCCAGGCTTCCATGCCTCTGGACCTATTTAGTTCGCCAGTTTATGTTGTTCATTAGATTCCACAGATAAATGAGATCATGTGATCCTTGTCTTTCTCTGACTTATTTCACTTAGCATGATACTCTCCAGGACCCTCCATGCTGTCTCACAGGGTAAGAGATCCTCCTTTTTTACTGCTGCATAGTATTCCATGGTGTAAATGTACTACAGCTTTTTATCCACTCATCCACTGGTGGGCAGTTGGGCTGTTTCCAGCTCTCAGCTATTGTAAATTGTGCTGCTAGGAACACAGGGGTGCATACGTTCTTTCTGATTGGTGCTTCAGGTTTCTTAGGGTATATTCCCAGAAGTGGGATCACTAGGTCAAACAGAAGTTCCATTTTTAATTTTCTGAGGAAACTCCACACTGTTTCCCTGATTCTGAAAGAGGTGGCTGAAATCATGGTTTTATTGTGAAAAGGGGCAGAAACAGGAGGGCAGAAAGGCAAGCCGGCCCCCAGACAGGCAGAGAAGGGTGGGTGCTGGTTAACCGGACAATGGAAAGGTCTCCGAGAGAGACAGAGAGACCCGTATCTCATTCCATCTATTTTTTTTTTTTTAAAACTCACGCCTAGGCCGAACCCATCAGAAGAAACAGTCACACTATGGGCAACACCCACGTTTTAAGTGGGCGTACGAAATGGAAGGAAGGAAGGGAGGCAGAGAGGGGGACGAATGAAGAAGAATTCCCCTCTTTAAAAATCATTCTTACTTAAAAACAGTTTCCAGAATGCTAGCAGTATTTCACAATGCAGTCGCTTCGGGTTGGCAGCTTGATTGATTTCCTGATTTCCAGGAAAACTGAGCTGTCTTCTGGCTCCTGCTCGGCTGTTTACCAACACGGACATGCAGCTCCGATGAAAAGGCTGCTGAGGACGGAAGATTTAATTCTTCCTGACGAACTGCTCCAACCCCACTGTGTCTCAAAGACGAAGGAACCCCGTGGAAACGCCTCCTCCTCTCCCCATAAAAGAGAGAGTGCAGCCCAGCCAGCACGCCTCAGTTAGCTGCGCACCGCCCCAGGCACCAAGAGGTCGCGGGTTCGATTCCCGGTTGGGGCTCACGCCTGGGTTGCAGGCTCCATCCCCTGTCGGGGACGCACAGGAACAACTGATCGATGTTTCTACCTCATCACTGTTTCTATCTCTTCCTCTCCCTTCCTTTCTTTCTCTCAAATCAATAAAAAACAGTGTTGTTTTTTCCAAAAGGAAGAAGAGTGCGAAGAGCTCCCAGAGATTCGTGTTTAGGGGTTTTCGATGAACCAAAGGCTCTGGGCCAGCCTGCGGGTGGGAGTCACATGGGAACGCCTCTGTGGCTTTGCGTGACGCCTGTGAAACCCCACCGGAAGGGGCGTGAGCACAGGAGCAGGCCTGGCAGCTTCCCGGCGCCCTGAGAGCGCTGTCATTGCCCACGGGCGTTAGTGAGCACCTCCTGGCACCACCGACACAGCCGTACGAACGGCAGACCTTTCCTCTGCGCTCTGCGCGGTTGCCCCTCAGTCCTACGGGGCCGGTTCTTCTGTGATTCCACTCAGAGGGTAAAAATGAGCGTCCGAGGATTGAAATTCCCTGCCCCAGACGTCTGGTGTGATCGCTGATTGCGCGTCAGCTCGGCTGGGCTATGGTCCCGGGCGTTTGGTTGGGCACTAGTCTAGGGGACGCCGTGGAGAATCTGTAGATGTGATTAACGTGTGCAGTCAGCTGACTTTACAGCAGGTTGCCCTCCGTAATGGGGGGGGGGGCCTCCTCCAGTCAGCTGAAGGCCTTACGAGCAAAGGCTGAGGTTTTCTGGAGAAGAAGGAGTTCTGCCTCAGATCGTAATGTAGAAATCCCGCCTAAGTTTACAGCTTGCCTGTGTGCCCTGCAAACTTCAGACTTGCCTGCCCCGCCTCCGCCCCCCCCCCCTCCCCCGGTCCCCAGCCACATGAGCCAGTTCCTTCAATCCCTCTCTCTCCCAACCCCAGGTCCTTCTGTATGCAAAGCCCTGTTCTCAGCTCCCCGCTGCTGGCTCCCAGGCCCTGCAGGAGAGGTTGCATGTACCTGCGTTATAATAGAAGCCGGAGCGGCTGGAACCAGACCCCCGAAGGACATACCGGGAGGATGTACACGAAGGAGACCCAGGTGCGCAGAGAAAACCGGTGTTGAAAGGAGGAAGTGAAGAAGCAGGAAGATGTGATCATCACAGAGGGAAGAGGGTGTGGCCGAGAAAACAAGAAACAGTTCACGCTGAGGGTGTTTCCTAGCGCCAGGCGCTGTTCTGAGCACGTTCCTTACATTAGGTTCTTTCGTGCTCTTACCCCCGTTTTACAGATGAGCAGACCGAGGCCCAAGGTCCCACGTCTGGTTAATGGCAGAGCAACCGGCGGCGCCTCAAGAGTCCGACACTTAGCCGGGGAGCACAGTGCACAGGGAAGGACAGGATCGGGCCGAGGAGCTGCTCTTGTGATGGAGGGTGACAAGGAGAGTCAGGGCCAAGCGCAGGCTCCTGAGCCATCCTGCTGGGCAGGGAAACCCGACCCCGTCTTCCCAGGGTCTCCTCCTTGGAACTGCACAGAAGTTTGGGAGTTATAGGGACCCTGCAACGTGAGAAAGGCCCCTCGACCATCCGTCTGTACTTAAAGCCACTGAGATGCTGCATCAGTAAGGACGTATGGGCTTCGGGTGGCAGAAGGCCTGGGTGGCGCGGCGTCAGCTGCAGAGCCACTTCCATACTGCACGTGGGAGTCGGGGGCAAGCAGGTCCTGAAGCGGTTCACAGCTTCCTGGTGATGGGTCCGAGGGCTTGGGGTGTCCCATCCTTACACTCTGTCCCCCCCAAGGTGTGGGCCCCTTAGCTTGGGCCGTTTCCTCCTGGTCCCTAACTGGCTGCAGGGCAGACAGCAGATGCGGAGCTCCTGGACGCCTTCCCGGCCTTCCCCCAAGCCCTCTCGGTCAGAACTGAGTCCTAGACCCATCACCAGCCGAGGAAACGTTAGCTCGCCTGCTTTAGCACGGCCCTGGGTCCCTGGGTGACCACCTGGGGCTGCAGGAGAGGCCCCGCATCCTGCACACATTGCAGCCGGAACAAAATGTGGGCTCTCGAAGGAAGGAGAGAAAATAATCGCTGGGTAGGAAGCCAGCTGTGTCCGCTCTGGTCCTCGGAGCGCAGTCAGGCCGTGGCTCTGCGGCCCCAGGACACCTCGGAAACACAGGAGTTTCAGCCAAGACCAGGAGGCCCAGGCTGAGGCCCAGCCTCCCCAAATGGACCCAGCAGCCTCCCCCTGGGTTTGGCCAGAGTGCTGGTGGCGAGCGGGGCACAGCCCCAAAGAACGTGGGCACTCGGTCCTCTGCCCCTGACAGTCAGGAGCAACACCTCAGCTGCTCAAATGTACTTTCCACCCTTCCTCCCAACCTTCTCCTCCCAGCATCCCAGCATCTCAGCAACATATTCTCAGGGTGGGATCTCTGGGAGAACAGAGAGAAACAAGAGTTTTTCTGGCAGCTTCTTCTCTTGGCCAGTTAACACACATCTGCCTCTAGCCCGGCTATGATGCCTGTGGTGGTTGGGGAGCAGGGGCAGCAATGCAGGGAGAGAAACCACACTTCGATCTCAGTGAGGGCTCGTGCCCTGTGGCGGAGGGAAGACCAGCACAGTGGTAAATGGAAGGGACATGGGCCCCAGCCTCTACTCTGGGCCCAGATAACGTTTATGGGAACGGCTCTGGGTGGAGCTGGGTGAATTCCACCCAATTTGCAAAGTAAATACAGAGGCCGGGAAAATTCCCTACAAAATGCCCCACTCAGACCCCTTCCACCCTGGATAGTGAGGCTGGGAGGCAGGGACCTGCGGGGTAATATGTGTTGTAGGCATCCGGGTGCATCCGGGCTGCCTGAGCAAACAAGGTGGGGGTAGGGCAGGTAAGACGTCTCAGAGGATTCCTACAGTCTCATTTTAGTGCCTAGAACAGTGGTCGCCAACCAGTAGTCTGAGACCACTGGTGTCTGTGTGGTCTGAAAGGTTGGCAACTGCTGGTCTAGAACAAGGGTTCTTGCCCAGCTGGCATGGCTTAGTGGCTGAGTGTTGATCTATATGAACACGGAGGTCGAGGTTTGATTCCAGGTCAGGGCACGTGCCTTGGTTTTACGCTTGAGCCCCAGTGTGGGGCATGCAGGAGGCAGCTGATCCATGAATCTCTCTCATCACTGATGTTTCTATCTCTCTTTCCCTCTCCCTTCCTCTCTGAAATCAATTCTGTATAATAAAAGCCTAATATGCTAAGTGTCCGGTCGGCCATTCAACCAATCAAAGTGTAATATGCTAATGATATGCTAAGGCCATTCAACCACTCGCTATGATGTGCACTGACCACCAGGAGACAGATGCTCTGACCCATAGATTAGCTTGCTGCTGGGGTCCAGATAATTGGGACTGAGCAAGACAGGCTGACATGCCCTGGAGCCCTCCTGTGGTCCCTCCCTGGCTGGTCAACCTCTTGTATTCCTCCCCATCCCCAATCGTGCACTGGTGGGGTCCCTTGGGCTGGCCTGTGCCCTCTCACAATTCAGGACCCTTCAGCGTATGTTGGAGAGCTGGTTTCAGCCTGATCCCACTCAACGCAGGAGCTGCCCCCTGGTGCTTAGTGTGCTCCCACAGAGGGAGAGCTGCTCAGCCAGAAGCCGGGCTCATGGCTGGCAAGCACAGCAGTGGTGGCGGGAGCTTCTCCTGCCTCCATTGCAGCACTAAGGATGCCTGACTGACAGCTTAGGCCCACTCCCCTGAGGACTCCTGGACTGTGAGAGGATGCAGGCCAAACTGAGGACCCTCTCCCCCCGTGCACAAATTTCATGCACCGGGCCTCTAGTAAAAATATATATTTTTTAAATACCCTGATTTTAGAGGAGAAACCAAGATGGCGGCATAGGTGAACACTGGAATTGCTGCTGGGCACAACTGTTTGAAAACCACAACGAAAAGAAAAAACAGACACCACCCAGACCCACAGGAAGGCTGGGTGAGTGGAAATTCTACAACTAGAAAGAGACTGAGACGCAGAGTAGGTGCGGAAATAAAGTGCAGAGGTATGGAGGCCCCCACGAAGGGGCTCGCGGAAAGGGCTGGCAGCATTCTGTACCAGAGGGAGGCACAAGCTCCCAACAGCTCTGAACTCAGTTCCAGGCGAATTTCTGGGGACTCAGAATCATATGGGGAGGAGCTGGACTATTTGGCACCGTTTGGCACGGGGAGGAACTCCAGAGCGGCTTGAGACCCGGTGCCTCTTAGGGCTGGGCTGAGAATCAGCCATAGCTGGTTGCTCCACCCTGTAGACTCCTTGAGACCCCACCCCACCCAAGCTGCGTGCAGAGGCTTTTGGATACAAAAGGCTGGGAAGCCCCAGGCAGAAGCTAAAATAGCAACTCCTTGGAGTTCCAAGAGACTGTGTACCCAGTGGGCAGAGTGGGACCACCCAGAGTACAACTCCTCAGACTCATAAGGGATGCATTCAGGGGGCAGACTTAGTGAGTACCAAAGCCCCACTGAAGCAAGTCTTGCCCCATAAGGGTGTCTCCAGCATAGAAGCTCTCCCACCATAGACACAGCCGATTAAAGCCACTCTGTCAACACAGGGAAGCAGCCAAAATGTGGAGACAAAGAAACAGATCACAAATGACAGAAATGGAGGAAAGCAAATGACTGGATATAGAGTTCAAAACCACAGTTATAAGGCTTTTCAAGAATATTCTAGAGACTGCCAATAAATTTAGTGAGACCCTCGAAGATATGAAAAATGACCAGCTAGAAATTAAGCATACACTGACTGAAATAAAGAATAATATACAGAGATTCAACAGCAGATGAGAGGATCACAATAATCAAGTCAAAGATATGAAATATGAAAAAGCAAAACCCACCCAATCGGAAAAGCCAAAAGAAAAAAGAATCCAAAGATATGAAGATAGTGTAAGAAGCCTCTGGGACAACTTCAAGCGTACCAACATCAGAATTATAGGGGTGCCAGAAGAAGACAGAGAGCAAGATATTGAAAACCTGTTTGAAGAAATAATGACAGAAAACTGCCCCTACCTGGTGAAAGAAATGGACTTGCAAGTCCAGGAAGTGCAGAGAACCCCAAACAAAAGGAACCCAAGGAGGACCACACCAAGACACGTCATAATTAAAATGCCAAGGGCAAAAGACAAGGAGAGAATCTTAAAAGCAGCAAGAGAAAAGCAGTCAGCTACCTACAAGGGGGCACCCATATAACTGTCAGCTGATTTCTCAACAGAAACTTTGCAGGCCAGAAGGGAGTGGCAAGAAATATTCAAAATGATGAATGGCAAGAACCTACAGCCAAAACTACTTTACCTAGCAAAGCTATCATTCAGAATTAAAGGTCAGACAAAGAGCTTCACAGACAAGAAAAAGCTAAAAGAGTTCATCACCACCCAACCGGCATTATATGAAATGCTGAAAGGTATCCTCTGAAGAAGAAGAAAAAGTAAAGATAAAAATTATGAACAACAAATACATATCTATCAACAAGTGAATCTAAAAATCAAGTGAATAAAAAATCTGATGAACAGAATAAACTGGTGAATAGAATAGAATCAGGGGCATAGAAAGGGAGTGGAATGACAATTCACAGGGAGAAAGGGGTGTTGGGGGAGTGGGAAGAGACTGGACAAAAATCACATACCTATGGATGAGGACAGAGGGGGGGGGGTAAGGGCAGTGGATGGGGTGGGAACTGGGAGGAGGGGAGCTATGGGGGGAAAAAAGAGAAACAACTGTAATAATCTGAACAATAAAGATTTTAAAAAATACCCTGATTTTAGAACAAGGGTTCTTAACTGGGGTCTGTAAACCATAACTGTACACTAATTCAGAGGCCATGAACTTGGATGATATTACATCTTGGGTCCCACTCACCTGCGTTTGAACCCAGGCAGCGACTCCAGTGTGTCTGTGTCCCCTCCCTGTGCAGGGATCCTGAACCGTCACCCACCCGTTTCCACCTCCCACCGACGCCGTGCACTATGCTCCTCCAGCTCTCACTATGCAATGTCTTAAAGAAACCCATGTCTCCCAACATCACACATTTAAACAAATATTTTCACAACCGTATCCCAACATACCTAGCTTGCTTTGCCACCCTGTGTGCTTTATTTTATTCACATGAAAATATTATTTTGAGAAGGGATCCATGGCCCACAAAATGTCAGAGCCCTCCGCCAGAGGGGCCTTGCTGACCTCTGGCCAGAATGAGGGCAGAACACAGCGGACAGAAGCTCTGCAGGAGGAGCCTGGCCAAGTCCCACCTGCCCCCGGGAAACCTGGGGACGGGGTGGGAGGACGACTGGCAGCCCACGGAGATCCGCAGTTTAGCTGCCCATTATGAACAAGGAGATCACCAGCCTCTGAGCTTGGATTGCAGGGGGTGAGGGAGGATGAGGGTGGAGCCCGAGCTCCCTGTGGGATAAAGGGAGGGGCGCACCCAGCTTTGGTTCTCAGGGGTTGTTTCAACAGAATTGAAGGACACAAGAGCCCAGAGTGGGGAGGGGCAGGGACGTCTGCCCCCTCAGCTGTGGTTGTAGCACTGCTTCGTGTGCCAGGTGAGAGCTGGCCTCTGCACCCCGGGCTCTCCGCTGGGAGGGCAGATCCTCCCTGCCTCTCCACGGGCTGCCCCTTGGGAGCAGGGCCACCGCAGTACCCACCAGGGAGGCCATGCCCTGGGTGACCTGGGGGGCTAGGCCCCAGCTACCCTGGGAGAGGAGCTGAGCCATCGTGCAAGGACACCTTCATCTCACTGAGGTGGGCGTCGAGGCCACACTGCTGTCACCGAACTGTCCCCAGTCCCTGGGGCCGGCTTCCTTCTCTCTAAGTCCTTTTGAGCTGCCCCACTGGCCACAGGGCAAAGCCCAAACCTGTCCACCAAGGACTGGGCGCACGACACCTGCCCGCGGACCTGCAGGCCAACTGAGAGGTCCCCTGGGCACAGCCCCCAGCTCCCTCAGGCCGCGTGCCCACCCGGTGCTCAGCACCCCCCTTCCCTTCGGGAACCTTCTCAGGTTTGAGGGAAGTATAGGGAAGGGGCTGAAGCAACCGCAGAAGGTTAATCTCGGGATGGACAGAAGGCCGCTGAGTGACGGAGAGGGCCCTGGGAGGCAGAGCGCCTAGAGATTCTAGGGGGCGACTCTGAGGTGCAGGCCGGCGCCACTGCTGCTTCCTGCTGGGTGCTCGGCTGCTCTCCACACCATGCTGGTCCGGTCCGGGCGAGACATGACCAGCAGGACCTGGCACATCACTCGTTCGTTCATAGATCCCTGTTCCCAGCAGGGGCGCCCAGTGGGCTGGGCAGAGGAGACAGAACAGCGGGCACTGTAGATGCCGCACACGGGGCAGAGCGGGGCGGGGGAGGGAGGCCTGAGGCTAAGTCCTGAAGATCAAGGAGGGTTTTCCTCGGGGAGGGCCCCTGTGCGGAGGCTGAGAGCCCAGGGTACGGGGACCATGCGCTGGGCTGTGCTGGGCTGTGTGTGATGCTGCCGGAAAGCGGGGTCCTGTGGGTGAGCACATTCGGGAAGTCTGGTGTAAGCCAGGCTGAACTGCAGGCCTTGTCAGAGCCTTTAACCTGTTCCTGTGCAGGTGAGTCGTGGCGTATCCGGGACTCATGCTCCCTGGCAGGCTACAGGGCGTGGAGACAACGGAGGCAGGGGAGTTGGAGGGGCCAGAGAGAAGCACGGGGCTTTGAGTGCAGGATCGAAGGCTGGACTTTTTCCCTGGGGCCAGTGAGGAGCCTCAGAGGGAATCAACGGAGGGATTAGACTCAGGACACCTGGGGTCGTTTAGTGACCAGCAAGGTCAGGGCAGCGGCAGGACAGAGCCAGCCCTCCCACCATCCACTCCTCCCCGGCTGACAGCAGGGCCACTGGGTGGGAGAGAGAGGAATCTGCGCACACAGGCAGCAGCGGGGCGCCCAGAGCCAGGCTAGGAGGGGCTGCAAGTCCCGGAATCCAGGTGTGGCGAGGAGCCTGTGGGGGCGCCAGGCTGCTCCAGGGCGAGTCCCCGTCCACCTCTTCCCAGCTGGGGCTCTGGCGGGACCTCCCAGGGAAGGGGCATTATTGGAGGCTTTAAAAAAATACACATTTTTTTTTAGAGCAGTTTTCAGTTTATGGAAAAATTGTGCCCAAAGTGCAGAAGGTTCCCTGTGTTCCCTCCCTGCCCCACAGCCCCGTGTTGTACGTTCTATGGACTGTGGCAAATGCATCATGTCAGGTCCCCAGCATCAGTGTCCACAGAATAGCCTCACCGCCCCAAACTGCCTGTCTGAGCCCAGTTTAACATCTGTAAGATGAGAGTGTGAGGCTCATCTAACCCCCTTAGGCCTTTGACAAAAATAAATGGTTCAGAAATCAGCTAAATACCTATCAGAATCGCTGGGCTCAGGCTGAGGGGAAGGGGCCCGCATTCCAGCCATCTAGGGGCTGGCCCCTAAATCCGAACCCCCGGGTGGGGCCCAGGCAGGTGCACTGGTCCAGGTCCCCGTGCACAGGGGAGCTTGAGGCCTCGGACAAGAACAGCAGGGCCAGCTCCTGACTGGGCGCGGGGATCTGTCCTACTGATGCTTCCATCTTATATAAAGACTTTGAAATTTTAACCCTGCTACTTCTGGCTTCTGTAAATGCTTGCTGGCTTAAATAATAAGGAAAATAAGACGGCTCCCATTTCAGAGAGGCCATTAAACCTTCTCCAGACGAAGCTATCAGTGCTGGCGTCAGGCCAAGCCTTTGGTTGAGGTCTCAAAGCCCCTTTAAGAACTTGCAAAGGGAACCATGAAAAACCGTATTTGGGAGACAAAGAAGGTAAAATCATATAAATACAGGAAACTTCCTGTGTGATTGACCCAGAATTTGAGAAACATTTTCCTTTGGGCCCGCGCGTAATCAATGTAACTCCATCTCTCTAAGCGCTGCTTGGTTCTCCTCGGGTTTTTCTGTAACCTACCAGCTTCCCAAACCTAAACAGAAGGGTCCCAGCCGTCGTGAGGCTAGGGCTGGGCAGAGGCAGACACTCCCGACGGGGAGGTGCAGAGTGGGGCTCTGCAAAGCCTGGGCAAAGCCCATTTGCGGTTCGCAGCTCCCAGTCCGAGGCCTGCTGAGTCTCAGGCCTTGGTTGCCTGCCACTCCCCCCAGTGGC
>PVJC01053550.1:0-10791 GCA_004026665.1 Murina feae | reverse complement strand
CAGGCCTGCAGGGGAGGGCAGTTGGGGGGAACCCAGGCCTGCAGGGGAGGGCAGTTGGGGGGGACCCAGGCCTGCAGGGGAGGACAGTTGGTGGGGACCATCCTGGCAGGGGGAGGACAGTTAGGGGCAATCAGGCCAGCACAGGAGCAGTTAGGCGTTGATCAGGCTGGCAGGGGAGTGGTTAGGACCAATCAGCAGGTGACAGGTTGGGAGCCAGCAGTTCTGGATTGTGAAAGGGATGTCTGACTGCCCGTTTAGGCCTGATTCCACCATGGGATTGAGTATAAAAGGGCAGTCGGACATCCCTCAAGGGGTCCCAGATTGTAAAGGGTGCAGGTTGGTCTGAGGGACACCCCCCCACCCCACTCTATACACGAGTTTTGTGCACTGGGCCTCTAGTTATGAATATCAAATATATTAAAATATGTAAAGCATTTAGGATAGTGCCTGATATGTAGTAAGGTCTCTATAAGTATAAATTGTTATGTTAGTTTGAGTTTCCCAAAATAGATCTTGAAATAAAGATTTCAAAAATAAGTTATTTTGGAGGTGATTATGAAAAACATTGCTAGGGAAGTAAAATAGGTTAGGGAATAAGGCCACAAATACCGTGTTCTCAAGCCAGTGATTATTGTGGGTAACTGAAGCTCAATCATATTGGGGAATTTTAGAACACAATGTAGAACATGCCACAGAGATATCCCAATTATGGTAACCAATTATTTGGGTTAGAATGGGGCTGAGAGGTTTCCTTAGATGTGGGACCCCCAGTACTAAAAGCAGGAGAGTACTGAACAAACGGAAATGAGTTGGTCACCTTAAAAAGGAGGACTATTTATGCACTAGATTTCTCTCAATATATATATCTCATTGGTTAAAGATTGATTCCAGGTGTGTTAACCATCCATGTGAACTGACCAATCACCTATGACCAGAGAGTTACTAAGTTTTACACTAACATTTGACTTCGATAGGTAAGTACCAGAAGATATGAGTGGGGCAACAACAGCATCTACTACAGCTGTTACTATTACTCAGTTCCTTCTGCAACACTTCTCTCCCCCACTCCTGGAGTATTTGAGAGAGGTGGTGGAAACTTGGGATATGAAATATCATCTTTTAAATTTGCTCTTTTTCTATTGATTTAAAGACCAGGGAGCACTTGCATTTTTTTAATGATCAATGATAAAATTCTCCTGGGTCTCTGTTTCCTCATCTGTAAACCAAGATTAGGACTGGACGATCTCTCAAAGACCCTTTGTAACTCTGTATACATTTCTCATTTAAGCATGAATCAAAACAATTTGATACTTTTGTAAAGATACTTTCAGGTTCACTATGTTAAAAATATAGAGTATATTCATTGTTTAATCAGAATGTCCATTGCTGGGGAATTCAAAGAATCCTGTCACCCTTGAAAAGTAAATCATAGTCATCAGCATCTTCTACAATAGGTTTATTACAGAGAGTACAATATAACTTATATCTGCAATCTCTAAACTAACTAAAGTAAAGGGATGTCAATGTTCATGAAGTACCCAATGAAGGCACTTTTGTTGAAACAGCAGTAATATAAATGAGGGCCTGTAAGATCTGTGTGTCAGACCTAAAGAGTTGTAGAGCTGCTATTGACATTGTGAGCTAGCCAATCAAGGGTGGGAAGCTATCCAACCAAGTAAATATTCTTATTTCAAAAAATGGTTCAGTAATATCCTTCCTGAAATGGACTAAAACATTTCTGGGTAATAGACCATTTATTCCCATTCTGTTCCTACACTTACAGCCCTTGGCCCACTCTCTGCCATAGCAAAGATTCAAATATGTCTCTGTGCTTTCTGATCAGACTCTGGGGTAATATAATGTTAAAAACAAGTCATTTTGGCAGTTATATTGATTGCGGCAACTAAGAACTCAAATAATATATCTCTGCATTTCATTTTTTTCTATTACTTTCTAATTTGTCAATTAGGAATGCTTTTAGCTGCAAGTGACAAAACATTTATCTAATAATATCATGAAAATTTATCCTATATAATAAAGAGGGAATATGCTAATTGACCCTCACACCGTTGCAAAGATGGTGGCGCCCACAGCCAATAAGGAGGGAATATGCTAATTGACCGCCCTGCCCTCTAAGATGGCAGTGCCCATAGCCAATAAGGAGGAAATATGCTAATTGCTACCCCCCCAAGATGGCGGCACCCACAGCCACAAGATGGCTTGCAGGGGAGGGCAGTTGTGGATGACCAGGCCAGCAAGGGATGACAGTTAAGGGCAACCAGGCCTACAGGTGAGGGCATTTGGGGGGGGGCAGGCCTACAGGGGAGAGTAGTTAGAGGTGACTGGGCCAGCAGGGGAGGGCAGTTGGGGGTGACCAGGTCGGCAGGGGAGGGCAGTTGGGGTCAACTGGGCTGGCAGGGGAAGGCAGTTGTGGGGCCCAGGCCTGCAGGGAAGGGCAGTTGGGGGTGATCAGGCTGGCAGGGGAGCAGTTAGGTGTTGATCAGGCTGGCAGGGGAGTGGTTAGGGGGTGATCAGGCTGGCAGGCTGAAGCAATTAGCGGCAATCAGGCGAATGGTTGGGAGCCAGCAATCCGAGATTGGAGAGGGTGCAGGCTGAGTTGAGGGACACCCCGCCTCCAGTGCACAAATTTCATGCACTGGGCCTCTAGTGTTGTATATTTAACTAGAAGTGAAGAACTAGG
The DNA here is from genome assembly GCA_004026665.1 of Murina feae. Lineage (NCBI taxonomy): Eukaryota > Metazoa > Chordata > Mammalia > Chiroptera > Vespertilionidae > Murina > Murina feae. The sequence continues at coordinate 8,090 of PVJC01053550.1, read as the reverse complement.
TGGTTCATGATCAATAATGCAACACAGTGGTGCTGTTAAGGACTCAGGTCTTCCCTGGATTCATCTGCTCTATTATCTCTACTGTATTCAGTGATGTCTCCTCTCATTGCCAGATGGCTGGCTCAGGTTTGTATGACACCATCCTAAGCAATGAACTTGGAAAGTGATAGAAAAAAGGCTTTCTTTTTATCATCTCTTTTTCAGAGAAAGCAGGTTTTTTCCTAGAAGGTCCAGCAGACTTCTCTTTGTGTCATTGATCAGAACAGGTCCATATGCTCACTCCTAGAACAATTACTGGTAAAGGGGTAAGGGAATTTCACATTTGTCTGAGATTAATCACAATTCATTCCCTGGGGCTGGATACTGTCAAAATCTAAATTTCAAATGGTTAATAGTATGCCTCTTATCAAGCGTAAAATGAACACATGTCAAAGATAACTCCTTAATGAGGGAGCCATCAAAATAGTAAAACTGGTTCAAAGTTGGTTAGGGGAAAGTGATAGATAGGGTCAAGGAAATAAAGAATGTTGAAATGCAATTGCTTAGTTATAAAATGTATTAATATACTACAGTACTACAAAACTATAACCTTAGAGGTTATCTTTTTCATTAGACAGAAATTCCTTGCAACTTATTAATGTTCTACAAATTAGCATCTCTCTGTACAGAGCCAAGAGTTAATTGTAAGTCAAATAAGTGTACATTTCCCTAAAGAATTAGATATTCCTTGATCCTATGAGACATAGAAAGACAGGAAGTCATTGTTTTGCCTTGTTTTCAAGTTTAGGATACTACTTTTTAACAGCACATAGCTAAAATAATTCAAATTGAGGTTTTGTTAGCAAAAACAAAGGAGGAAGTGTTCATTGGGAAGGCAATCAATAGTGTCTGCCGCAAATCTCTATTTCAAATGACTAAACATCATTATGTGGTTTTAATAGTTTTTCTAGAATATTGTCTTTAACATGGACAACAATGTCAAGTTCTCTCAAATTGTTATCATTATATCTTCTATTTTTAATATGATTAAAGTATTATATTTTAGTGATATTTCAGTGTCACCAGGAGTAATTTTTATTGGCATTTTAATCTAGGTTCTAATTTTGGATGGACATGCTTATTTCTTTACTCAGATTCCTTGAAAGTAAAGAATTACCACTGATGAAATGATTATGACAACAGGAGGCCTTTTTTGATTTTCACTAGAGCATGTTTTCCATTTGATTTATTTTCTTTGAAGATGACCCTTGAAATTTATCTCCAAGAAGAGATTGCTTCTTTCTTTCCACAAGCTCATCTATGGATAACTAAATCCCAATGACACTGAAGTTTCCCAGTGACATAATCTGTGAAGGCTTGTTTGTTTTTCTGCATTATTATTATTTTTCCTGTTGACTCAATGAAGCCAAATCTAGGGCTGTATTTTAAAACTACCTGTGAATTCCACAGTGGACATCTTGATTTTAGGGAAAAGCAAAGCTTGCCTCCAATTTTAAATGGCTCAAGCAGAACTGGGATACTAGTTATAAGAAATCAATGCTGTGTCCATGGATGGGGGGAGAGGAAAAGAGGGGGGAAAGGGGACATATGTAATACTTGCAACAATAAAGATTTAAAAAACAAATCAAATGCTATAATACATTCCACTCAGGATAAGATTCACTGTGAAGGAATTTGTCTTATGGTGAAGCTTGGAATTAGCAGCTGTTGTAATTAAACAGGTGACACTCTCTCTAGAGATTTCACTTGCAAGTAAGTCATGCCACATGGGTTCTATAGAAGCATGTGAGAAATGCATGATTAGTGTTCTTTCTATGGTACCTCTTGGGTCTGTCATTCTATTTTTGTGGTTTAGCAGAGAAGATTCTAACAAAGAAGATTCTAACAAGTGAGAATTGAAATCTTGTTTCAAAAACCAAAAACCAGTTAGACAGCATTTTGGGGAAAGAAACATGGATAGTGACTCTTTCCTAAAATCATATTTCTATATTCACAAGTGAGGTAGGCTTTTTATTTTAGTGAAAGAAATCTTTAGAAAGATTTCTGCACATAGATTATTCCTAAGGATATTTACTGTCATTTATAGTTGAGCTTTCCTTATAAGACCAGGTGACTATTACATTGACATGTACTCTAATAAAAGAGTAATATGCAAATTAACCATCATTCTGAGACACCTAAGCCACGTCCACCAGCCAAGCCACGCCCCCAGCCAATCAGAGGGGATGTATGCAAATTAAACCAGCCAAGATTGAGGCCAGTAGCCATGGAGCTAGAGCAAACAGGAGGCTTCTTTTGCAACTGCCTGCCTAGGCCGACTGGGCCTTTGCTCACGGCAATAATGTTTCAATTATAGAAGCCACGGAGCTGAAGCAAACAGGAGGCTACCTGCCTAGGCCTCTGATCAAGGTAACAAAGTTTCAATTATAGAAGATAAATAAACCCCAGAAACCTGCTTCCAGCCAGCCTAGCTGGCACCTTGGGTCTATGGGAACTGTGGGCAGTCTGAAAATGGCCCTCAGCCCCTCACCCAGGTTGGCCAGGTACCCCAGTAGGGATCCAAACCCTGAAGGGATGTGGGCAGCCTGAAAACAGCCCTCATCCCTTCACCCAGGCTGCCCAGGTACCCCAGCAGGGACCCAAACCCTGAAGGGGATGTGGGCAGCCTGAAAATGGCCCACAGCCTCTCACCCAGGCTGGCCACACCTCCATGGGGTAAGGGTTCCCACTGGGGGGCTTGGCCAGCCTGCAAACAGCAATCAGCTCCTCACCCAGGCTGGCCAGGCACTCCAGCAGGTGGACATCCCCTGAGGGGTCCCAGACTGGGAGAGGGCAGAGGCCGGGCTGAGGGACCCTCCCCGCCCCAAGTGCACAAATTTTTGTGCACCGGGCCTCTAGTGTAAATAACAAAATTACAAGGCTTTAGAATTATCTCAGCAGGCATGACACTAAAGAGGGAGTTGACCTGGAGAAAGAGTTTCTTGACTGGCCAATATGAAGAGAAATTGATGCTTAATCTGTCGAGGTTTGATTTCTTTTTTATTAATTGTAAATATGAAAAACAACTTTTGGTAACTTAAAACTCCTATACTTCAACCATTCAATTTTGGTTTTCTAATGTTTTCCCTTAAGGAATTTATTTAAAACACTTTTAACAATAAATATAAGTTAAAAAAGAGAAAGCAATAATTTGATATGAAGTGGGGAAAGGATCAATTTTAATACATTCCTTTACAGACAACATCATAAAATAACAACCTATCTCCTATCTTCATATTACATCCTTTATCAAAATACTGGTTTCATTTTTTCCAGGTCTCTTTATAGTTCCATATATGTATATATAAATACTTTGTGTTAGAATGCATGTCAAAAATACAGTTTGTAATCTGTTTTCTCTATTTAATACTTTATCATAAGTGTCATAACTATTTTAATTGGCAGTCTTACTATATGGTAACTTTTATAATAGTTTATTTGACTATTTGTCTGTTGGACATTTATGGCCTTAACTAATTTTAACTACTGCAGTAAAAACTCATACATGAAGTTTTTTTTCTACTTAATATTATTTGTTATTTGGCAGATGTATTCGTCAAGATAGGCTGGGTAATGTTTTAGTAACAAATTGACCACCATATATCAGTGGCTTAATACAATAATGACTTGTTTCTCATTCATGATACATATCCATCATGAGTCAATGTGAGGAAGGTCACACAGTCCTCAGAGACCCAATCAGATATAGCAATATTGTAGCTGCCATCTAGAATATGATTATCATGGCAAAGAAAGAGATGCTTTTACTGCTTCTACCCAGGAGTGACACATATCCCTTTGTTCACAGCCCATCAATCAGAACTAGTCTGTAAGGGAGCTGGGAAATAGAATTAAGCAAATATAGTATTTGGAGAACATTACCGATTCTTCAAAATAAGGGGTTTGGAGAGGGAAGAAAGATTATTTTCTTACAATGAATTTCTAATTTGTTGGAATTGCTTCATCAAATAAAGAAGACATACATGTACTTTTGGAAAATTGTTTGCAGAGTGATTTTCAAAGAGATGTGTGGGGTTTTGTGTGTGTGTGGTGGCTGGTGGTATAGAGAGATAGTAAAGAACATGAACTGGGGTCTGAGGCATATCTGTGTTTATGTCCTGACACTCAGTGGCTATGTGTTCGTGGGCAAATTACTTAGTCTTTCTAACCTTCAGTTTCCTAATTTGCAATATGGGTGTGATTATGTCTACTGCACTTAGTTAGAATTAAATGAAAGTGTCTGTGTACCAGTAAGTGCTGGCATAGTGTTCTGGCCTATGGTCAGTGCTCAATAAATGGTAAGAATTATTTACCCCACTTTTCTTCATGTTTTTCATTGTGAAGTCATCCTTTATAATTTTACATATACAACATATTAAACATATTAAATTTGTATCATTTAATAGGTTCAGCAATTACTGGGTTTAGATGTCGTAATTATATGTACGTTCAAACAAATGAGGTAAAGAACCATGCTTTTCCCATCGTCACAGAGGTTCTGACAAGGAGGCTCTCTTTGGTTTCTGATCATCAAAATCAGAATCATCTCTATTATCTTTTCTTTAATCCTAATTGGAGATACAATGATGTTTATAAGGCTAAACCATTATGTGTGTGTACAGATTTTGAGTATCCTGTTCTTGAGATTTGGAGGCAAAATAAAGTATCATAATGGAGATAGGAGGAGATGGATAATGTTTTATCGGCTGTGGTATTAAAAACATGTGAGATCATTGGCTTTATATTTTTCACAAAGATAACAATTCCTTATTTAAGTGTCTCTGTGATTTTTATCAAATAGGTTTTATTTATATGATATGCCATCTGGGTGTCTGATACTGAGCAAATGTTAATGTTCTTTTTATTTTTGTGGTACTCATAAACATATTTAAAAACATTTTTGAGAGTTTTTTATGTAGTTTTACTGTGCCAAATTCTATGGTATTCAAAACTGATAGTTCTGATCTAAAAGGAATATATTTTAGAGCAATGGAGATAAATATATATGTACATAGATAACTATTATTAATAGTAGGATAGTTGTTATTATTAATTCTCACCTGAGGGTATTTTTCCATTGATTTTTAGAGAGAGTGGAAGTGAGCGGGAGAGACAGATAGAAACATTGATGTGAAAGAGACACATGATTGGTTGCCTCCCATACATGCAGAGCAACTTCCTTCAAGAGTCATTGGCCAAAATTAGGTCACATGCCCATGTTTGAACCAAGTTCTATCAAAGGGAAAAAAAACCTATCCTGAGCACTAAGATATTCCCTTAAAATTGGGCAGTGGTGCTCACTTCCTCTGAAGAACATGGCTGCATTGGGGCAGGGTGGGTCCCTGAACAAAATAGAAGTTTTACTATGAAAGAAAATGGGAGAAATAAATGTGTGAGACAGTAGTATGTTATTCTTCCATCTTTCAATCTAAAGCTCTGCATATTTTCCCTGAGAAAAAAACAATAGCCCCTGGCATCTGGGAGTTAGCCTGGTACCATCCATCAGCAGGGTCTTGTGTTGCTGTGAGCTGGCTGGACACTCAAAGCTGGGTTATGTTATATTCCAGTTGAATACACAACTATTTCCCAGAACCCCAGCATCAGATGAGGCTTCTCTATGGCCACAATGGATCAAAACAGAAACAAGATCACCTGATAATCACATTTGAACACAGACAAAACATGAACATTGCTCAAACCACAGAAATGACGAAACATGTCCCTCTTCCGGCTAGTATGAATGACTACTGCTTCTTTATCAATCATAACTTTTGTCTCATCTAGTGTTCCCTCTTCCTAGATGAGATTTATTATGACACACAATCATAGAATTAACACTGCTTTCTGAAAGCATCCAATTTAGATCAAAGCCTTGCTTCCTGAAACCCTCCTTCAAAGCACCTGACCCAGGCCCAAATATACTAAGATAAGTATTTTCTAACACTCTCTCAATAACATTGCCACAGAATCCCCATGGTGTTTTTTTGTTGTTGTTTGTTTTTCTGCAAGAAATAATAGACCCAGCTTGTCAGCTTATTCAACTACAACTTGACTCCTTTTGGCCACAATTCTCATGGGGACCTCAGCTGTGCTATTGTAGGTTGCCTTGGGGAAATACCACTCTGAATTATGGACCCTAGTTTATTGTACTGTCTCCTTGCTGTGGCCCCAGGAATTGACTAGTCAAGTAAAGAGACCAGGGAAGTCAGGGTACATTTGAAAAAATGAAACGTGGTGGGAGTAAGGGCAATAGATTCTTGACTATTTCATATTATTACTTAGAATGGTGTCTAGCATATAGAAAATGCTCTCTGAACCTTATACTTCATATTGTATTTATTACTATTATTACCGCTATAAAGATAATGGTGAAATGCTGATACAGTTTTCATTAAAGAGTAGGATAAGTTGAATGTAGATGGCTATGGCCACAAATGGAAAATAGACATTGTAGACACTCCAGTTCCATATGATGAGCAATAGAAAGTTTTTATGCTTGTGAATTGCTAAACTGGAGTTGAAGAATAGATCATGTGAGTGTTGTCCTGGCTATGCAGTTTTGTTGATTGGAGTGTTGTCCCATATACCAAAAGGTTGCAGGTTCGATCCCCAGTCTGGGCACATATGGGAGTAAGGCCACTGATGTGTCTCTCTCTCTCTCTCTCTCTCTCTCTCTCTCTCTCTCTCTCTCTCTCTCTCTCTCTCTCTCGTTAATAAAAATACATATCCTTGGGTGAAGAATTAAAAAAAAGCAGAAACTGTATTCGTGTCTAAGTTTAGGTTCCCTCAGATGCAGACCCTGAAAATAATTTTTGTGTTTAAAATAAATGCAGGATGGGATGGAGGAGCTGAGAAAGTCAATGAGGAGTAGATAAGTGAAATGAGGGGAGTAAGAATGTGTATAGACAGATAACATGCATTAAGTAACAATGGGTTGAGATAGATAGCACACAATTTCTGCCATTTTTGTAAGACTGTGGGAACAGTAATATAGGAAAAGAATGAAGAATGAGGAGACTCCTCACTGCACATCATGTGACAAAGTAGAAATAACAGCCTCTGATGGAGAGGGTTCCAGGAGCAGAGGTGTCTTCTGGGGCAGAGTCTGAGACAAGAAGGTGGAGGATCAAGGAGAATTTGTTTACTATTTAAAGGAGTGTTCAGGACATGGGGTGGAGATTTTGAAAGGGAGGGAAGAAGTGGGTGGTCATACCAGGGAAAATATTCAAAGCACTAGGGACTAAAAACGAGTTCAGATGATCAGAAGGGCTTCTTTCTGTTTAGGATAGTGAACTTTCATAACAGCAGTGTGAGGCAGGCTCAGCTGTCCTTTGGGTCTGGAGAGGGGCAAGGACATTGTTCTGTCCCTAGGAGCCAGCCAGGCCTGCATAGGTTTTTTTTTGGAGGGAGTCCTGCTCCAGGCAAGCAGCCTGCTGGCTTGTGGACTATACATTAATTAATTAATGAATCCGTTCAACATAATTCAACATTTAGAGAATGCTGGCTATATGCAAACTGGGTTAGGGACTACCATATTATCAACAACAAATGGGTGGCTTGCTTTAAGGAAAACAAGCACTAGCATATAAAACTGAAATTCAATATTGCATTAGGACAGAATTATTTATTTGGGGAATTGATTCATGGCAGGATTCCTCCCTAAAACTGTGTTTTGGGTAACTTTTTTGAATCTACCTACTGTGAAGAGGTGCCTTTATATGAACTAGGTTCCAACATTGTCCCTCTTTCCCCTACAATCCTGTAATGAGCATATTTTAGAAGGCAATTGGCCCTGGCCAATTTGCTCAGTAGTTAGAGCATCAGGTCTTGGACCAAAGGGTTGTGGGTTAGATTCCCAGTCAAGGGCATCGTACCTTGGTTGCAGTTTCCACCCCTGCCCTGCTTGGGGCAAGATTGGGCTGTGAGCAGGAGACAACCAATCAATGTGTCTTTCTCATCTCTCTCTCCTCTCCTCTCCTCTCCTCTCCTCTCCTCTCCCCTCCTCTCTCTCTCTCTCTCTCTCTCTCTCTCTCTCTCTCTCTCTCTCTCTC
>PVJC01053549.1:0-10800 GCA_004026665.1 Murina feae | reverse complement strand
TCAAAGAGTAAGAGAAACATTTAAGATTTGGCAGGTAGAGGCAGAAATCTACTCATCTTTCCACCTCCCAAGAGGTTGAAGCAATTTCCATACTCTGTCCACTTTAATAAATTTCATTGCTGTATCCTACATGGTTTGGAGTTTCTCCACACTCTCTTTTATCAAATAAGATAAACTACTTTAAGAGTCTGACCAATTCAGAAGATAATGGAAGACTTTTTAATAGCTGTTCAGATATTAAATTTCTTCAAAATATCTATGTTTTTAATACTACTTTACATCATAGCACTGTCATTGCTAGTTAATATTTGGCTTTTGAGATCAGCTATACTCAGTTATTTTTTCTTCAGTCTTTAGGCTTAACCAATACTTAATTTGGGGAGTTTTTTTAAGTTTCCCCTAAATATATTATGGGATTATTTTCCCTTCTGAAGTCTACCCCTAGTTGAATCTGAATTCCAGTTGGTCTGAATCCGCTTAATAATTGTTTCTGCCTCCTAGAGTCAGAAATAGCACAGTCTCAGGTTAGGTTCCTAGAAGCAGAGCCTGCAATAGAGGTTTGGGGCATGTGTTTTATTGAGGGAGTGCTTTTCAGGAAGAAAAAAAAGGTGTGTGTGTGGCAGGAGAGAAACCTGTAAGAATGAGGCAGGATAGGGAAGAGCAAAATACTGAACAAGGTTGTGGTCTCATGTAGCCTGATTCATTTGAGGGGTGGATGGTGGGGTGAAAGTGGTTGGTAGAGGGGTTACTATGGGTAAAAATCACAATGTAGAGTTGTCCTGCCTGTAACAGTCTATTATTGTCTGTCCTCAGTAGGGGAATATATAACCTCCCAAACATCTAGCCACGGGACTTGAAGAAGATGGAAGATATGTGCCTAGGTTTGGTATAGGTTATCTGGGTATAGCAGCATCTACTACAGAACCAACCATGCAGTGCTCAAATCCATTGACCTCTCATACTTAGTTCACTCCATCTAGATATAACTAGTCCTGAATTCTAGTTTGTCACAATTCCCAGAGAAAGGTTACAGGAAGAAAGTAGATTTCTTCAGAGGTAGTTGGTCCCAAGGCTGTAACTGATGCCTATTAACACCCTCCTTTACCACCTATTCTTGATTTCCCTCATCCCTGGCTACTACTTCTATAGTCTAAGTGGCTTGCCTGGTGGGATGACTTAGATACACATCACTGAAGAGTCTGGGCTCCACCTTACTCTGCCTTATCAGCCTGTGGTTGGTACACTTGCCCATTTACAATTAAAATTGGGTATGGGTGGATCACAGGTGCCTCGGTAGATCACCTGAATCCCAAATATGTTCCTCCCACCTCCATTTTATATCAGGCTTACCTCCTCATAATGATCGGCATCAACTATGTCTGGCAGTGTGGGAACTCGTTTGTGTGCCTGCTAGTCTACTGGCACAAGGAGCCTTAAGTGAACAGATGGCAGCCCCTATGTGAACAAGGACCTTCTAGACCCACAGACACAAATATTGGTAGAAGTCCTCAAGTAGGTCATTAGCAATAATGGAAAGCAGTGCTGTCTTCTACTTCTATCCCTTGATTTCCCAGCCCATGTGGCCAACCTGTTTGGGACACAGTACCATAAAATGCCTTTTGACTTACTTCTTGAAAGACAGCATCCCCTCCTCACAGGGTGTCTTCTTCATACCTGGCATGTCAACTGTGCCTTCCAATGACCTTTTTTCATAGCTCTATCAAGCAGGCAACTTCTGTATGATAAAGTATGTGGTAAGGCCAACAGATATCATTTTCATTATCTGTAAAATGGGGACAATAATATCACTGTCCTATAAGTTTTTATGCTGGAGAGTTTTGATTGTCTCCCACATCTGTTCTCTCCTTTCTGGATACATGGCGGATCAACTAACAATTATATTTCCGATCTCCCTTAACTAACTCGAAGCAACTATGTGACTAAGTGTTAACCACTGTACAATGCTGGATTTACTTGGCTAAAGGAAATTCTTTACCCTATACTTATGTACTCTTTCATCCCTTTTCTCCCAGTTGTTTGAAAATGATGATTATGGGTGATGAATGGTGATGGTGAAACTTAATGTTGAGGATGGCAGAGCCATCCAGTTAGCCAGGATTCATGGATAGCTCTGTGGAACAGAACAATCCATCCAACAGCAATGCATTGTTGTAGGAGAAATCAATGTCTGTATTAGTCAAGGCCTGATTAAGCAATTGACCCATGGCCATACTCAAAGTGTCAGAATTAGGATTTAAACTCAAGTCTGTCTGGTAAGCATTCCAAAATGCTAGTGTCTTTGTTATTTAATAGAGTTTCATATTTATATAAAAAATAGTGAGGCCCTAATCAGTATAATCATCCCTGAGAATTTACATTTATCAGGTTCCCTTGAAGGTCAGGAGGGACCCTTCCTACCCTGGGTGGCATTGTCACTGAAGCTGGGGCCCAGCGAGGTGATAATGAAAGAAGTCTAAGCCTCACTCAAAAGGCTGCCCATGAGGTCCACCTGAGTAGGAACAAAGGGAGGGCAAAAGAAGCAAGGGGCTTTGAGGCCAGCAGCTGTCTGTTTGTCCCTCTAGGGATATAAAGAACAGGTGACGCACAGTGGAAACTAGTAAAGATAGAAAGATAAGAAGTAGCAATCACAGCAAGAATTTCAGACTCTTCACGAAGACTATTTTAACCTTTATCTCCATGGTATGTACAGATTTACTTTTCCCTTTCATGTTAGTTAGTAGTCTATGAGATAGATCTCCATGTTACCTCCTTGGGAGAGGTAAAATCTTCTATGCTAACAGCTCAAATCATTTCACCATATTCTGCTTGCAAAGGATTTAGTAATTTAATGGTTCATTTGCTCAGACTGACTATTTAATATCTGTACAGATAGCTTCTCCAGGCTTGACTGCATTTGCATCTAAGGTGACTTGATTGGCAGCTCTGCTATACAACAGCAGTAGGGGGCCTCTAGGATTGCAAGGGAAGGAAAGGTGGACTAGGGTTTATTGAACACTCACTATACAATTCGACATCTTAAACATTTCCTTTTACTTCCACTGACATATGACATTTTATCATCCCAGTTTTCAGAGATGAGAACCCTGAAGCTTAAAGAGGTTACATAACTTATCCAAGATTACAAGTTTAGTAAGTGGAGGAACTGGTGATTAAGCTCAGCCCCCTCTGACTCGGAAGTTTATGCTCTTGCCACTGTTCTTCCTCTGCTCCCACTCCCACGAGGATGCTCCCATTCAGACTGAACTGAATTTCCCCTTGAACGTGGGGGACAAAGGTCCTGACCTCCTGTAACTGGATAAAATGAAATAATGTATACAACCTAGCACAGTGCCTAGCAATAGCAGGTGTTGAATGTGCTGAAAAACACATACACATTTTCTGTATGTAACCATGAAATGAACAGTTTTAATGGCATTTCATTTTGCATCGAAGCCAAGATCTAAGGAACTGATTCGTCAGCTTGATCAGTCTCTATGAGCTGTCAATGGACAGTTGGGCTAATTGCTCCTTTTTGGGAGTAAGTGAAGTTGATCATATTAAGACACACAAAAAATATTGTGGCAACTGACTTTTCTTGGTTGTCCCAGGAGGCAAACAAACGCAAGTGAGTGGAAGTGACAGAAGGTAGACTCCAACAACATTTTAAAAGTCCAGCTGTCAGATGTCTCCTAAAGAAACAAAGGTCACTGAGCATGTCCAGGCTGACGAGGGGCCCACTTGCCGAGGATGGTATGTGACAGTATCCTGTAATGGGCAAGTCCTGATCCAGTCCTTTGGCCAAGTTTCTATGGCACTTTTGTAGGTTGGGGAGAAGAGTTCTATTTCCTTCCTGGGTAATTTCAGGACACCCCAACCTTGAAATGTATATGCATTATGCTTGATCAAAGACTGTTTTCTCTTGCAAAAGCCACTTTCCCATTTGTCATTCCCTGCACCTTTGGAGGGAGGAGCCGTGTTGAGCATCTGCTCCCGGATCTCTGTCCTGTCCTCCAGCTATGAGAACACCCCCGTTCCTGTGGGGGCGCAAGGCTTGGCTCTCTTTTTAGAAATTCCCTTCTGTGCTGTGCTAATCACACCCTCAGTACATTTTACATCTTATTTTTAGGAGCAAAGTATAAAGAGTCCTAGAACCGACAGCAGTTTCTGTGGCAACTTGCCTCGCCCCCTTGCTTGTCCAGCTGCGCAGAATGAATTCTAAAAGGGGCCGTTTTACATCACGTAAAGAAGATCCACAGTGAAGGGGCTTTTAAAGTGAAGGTTTCTTCTAAGTCAAGTGGGAACTAGCTGGGAAGTAGGTTGGAGGAGATGAATAAAAGAAATAGAACCTTTACTTAGAACTAGAACTATTCTAAAGTCCCAGGTGTTCACAGGCATGCCCTAGTTGCCCTAATTTTTTCCCCCTCAGGGCATGATTTTAGATGCAAAAATAGCTTTTAGACCAATGAAAAATAGGTTTGAATATTTATATCAGAAGAGTTTGTTGATAAATTCCTCTTCCACCTCCTCCACTCAAAGACTCTTCCTGCATAACTTTCCAAGCAAGACTAGATTATAAAATTGGCTTTTCAAAACCTTGAATAGCTTTCTTAAGGCAACTCTCCCAGCTCCCAGCAGGCTGTCACCAAATTCTCTCTTCCGGACACAAATAGGCAGAGTTTCCGTGGGCAAGGCCTAGGCTTATAAAAGCAGCACCCTCAGAGTGTGATTTGAGGTACACCAAAAGACCACTAGTCCAGCCTGGCAGGCATGGCTCAGTGGTTGAGCATCGACCTATGAACCAGGAGGTCACAGTTCAGTTTCTGGTCATGGGGGCTTGATCCCCATTGTGAGGCACGCAGGAAGCAGCCGATCAATGATTCTCTCTCTACCTCTCCCTTCCTCTCTGAAATCAATACTATATAATAAAAGGTTAATATGCAAATCAACTGAATGGGGGTTGGGGGGTTGGGGGGTTGGGGAGACAACCAGTTGCTATGATGCTCACTGGCCACCAGGGGGCAGACACTCAATGCTGGAGCTGCCCCCTGGTGGTCAGTGCACTCCCACGGGGGATGCTCCACTCAGCCAGAAGCCCTGAGCCAGGCTCACCACTGGCGAGCTCAGTGGCAGTGGCAGGAGCCTTTCCTGCCTCCACAGCAGTGCTAAGGATGTCCAATTGCCAGCTTAGGCCCATGGGGAGCAGGCCTAAGCTGTCAGTCAGACATCTCCCGAGAGCTCGCAGATTGTGAGAGGGCACAGGCCAGGCTGAGGGAACCCCCCCCCCCCCCCCCCCCCCGAGCGCACAAATTTCATGCACCGGGCCTCTAGTAAAAATATAAAATTTTAAAAATCACCACTAGTCTAGAAAAATCTCCTCCAAGGCCATGTCATGTCCCAGATTATCATACCCACTGTCTTGTGTTAAGTCATTTGCTTCCACAGGCTTCTGGGAGGAATGACGTTTTATAACCAAATTTATATTTTATATTTTGTTATCTTCTAAGAAAACATGAGGTGTCCCCAAATCAAAAATACATTTCTCCTAAGACTATTAGTAGAGAGGCCACAAAAAGGAATAAATAAACATGTCCCAAACCTAAACTGCACTTACACATTAAATGAGCTCCAAGTTTCCTGAAGCCAGTCAAGTGAAATTTTTATTAAGATTCATTATATGATTATCACCTGTTAAGAGCAAAGCCACCAGTTTGGCAGGTGAAAGACATTTTTTCTGATACTAAATTCTTAAAAGTGACTCTGTATGTTGGAAACAGCAGAATCAAGTTTTTTTCAACAGTAATTCAGGGAAAGTTGCAAACTATTCTCCACATGGCAATTTATTATATTGCCATGCAAACTTTGGTGAAGTTTGAGGTTATAACCTCAAAATAAAACTAAGTGAAGGCACCAATGTAATGCTTTAAAACACTGGACAGGCATAACTGCATTAACTCAATCTGTGCAAGCAGATTGGCTCCAGGAACAACTGGAGAAGAGGATTAAGGGAAAATGGCATACAGAACTAGATTTTGATAGGAACAATGGCAATGAAAGCCAGCCTACAGGGTCAGCTGAGATGAGATGTAGTGGGAAACTGAGCACATTAAAGGGAGAAGGGTAACTAGAAAAAGGGAAGAAGGGTGGAAAGAAGAAGTGAGAGGGTTAAAGAAACTATACTTCCTTTACTTATAACTGGAATCAATATCATGGTTTCTTCTCTGTATTTCTCCAGTGGTAAGAGCTCCATAAAATTCTTAAGTATACAATTTTAATAAAAATTAAAATGTAAGCGAATGGTAAAATAGACAGTTTGTACTGATTAAATGATATCCAAGCACTGGATCCCATTGAATTGAACTTGGCCTCTGTTAGGGTAGAACTTACTTTTACATCACTCCCACCTTTCCTATACCACCCTGCTCTGGGACTATTAGGGCTCTGTGGATCACTGAAGAAATGAGAATGCCTTCCTCTGTTTGTTCCTTTTCAGCTGAAATGATTACTAACAACTACTTGGAATTTTAAACACAGAATTTCTTGGGAAATTCTACCCATACCAAATTCCTCCTGCTGTTGCCCCTCTGAAGTACTCTTATTCTTTATCTGAATGCCCCAAATTTTCTAAGTTTCCTAACAACTCCAAACTTAACTCATCTTACCTGACGAATGTTTAGCATATTTAGTGGAGGACTTTAGCCCACTCATATTTATTTTAACCACCTGTATATTTAGTCACACCCCTGGCTTTCGATTTTAAATTCTCTTTTTCACAATTTTCTACTTGCTGTGGTTCTCTGTGAATTTGCGACTTATACTGGAAGACCAGGTGTTCCTTTTCTTCCCCTCTACAGCGGGGACACTTTTTTTCTGTTATGGGCCAGATAATAAATACTCTGTAGGCCACATGGTCTCTGTCACAACTTCTCAATACTGATATTATAGTATGGAAGCAGCCAAAGACAATATAAAATGAATGACCTCAGGTGTGTTTCAATAAAACGTTGTTCACAAAACAAGCAGCAGGCCAGATTTGGCCGTAATTTACTAAGCCTTGTTGTAGAGGATTAGAAGTTTTACATCCTTCATTTAAAAAAAATTGTACTTATTGACTTTTGAGAAAGAAAGAGAGAGAGAGAGAGAGAGAGAATATCATTCATTCATTGGTTGATTCTTACATGTGTCCTGACCAGGATCAAACCTGAAACTTTGGCAACTCTTTAACCAACTGACCTATCTGACCAGGGCACATCTTTCTTTTTTAACAAACATACCTTTAATTAATAGAATACACATTCAGCTCTAGTTGGTTTGGCTCAGTTGATAGAGTGTTGTTGACCTAAAGAGGGTCTCAAGTCCGATTTCAGTAAAGGGCGATCGTGGCTCAATCCCCAGTAGGGAGCATGCAGGAGGAAACCAATCAATGATTCTCATCATTGATGTTTCTATCTCTCTTTCCCTCTCCCTTCCTCTCTGAAATAAATAAAAATATATTTTTAAAAACTGTTTAAAAATAGAATACACATTCAACTTCTATGACAGGTAATCTGAACAGTAGGACTTAAAATAATATATTTTTCTGATTATGTATAAGCAGACGGCAGATGCTTTGATAACAACACCATGGTATCAGGACCCGTGATCTAATTGGTTGTCATCACTAAGGTGTCACCTGTACCTACCTCCTCAACCACATTTCAGCCTGTGAAGAGGCGGAAGGAGAAACGAAGGACATGCACCTTCTCTTTAAGGACACAGCCTGGAAGATGCACGTATCACTCTCCCAAGGCCTTTTTATCAGAAGTGTGTCATAGGTTACACCTGGCTTATAAGGTAGCCTGAGATATGTAGACAAACTGGGAGGACCATGTATCCAAATTCAAATATTATGACTAAGAAGATGGGGAGGATGGTTATTGGCAGCCTCTGAGACAACTAAAATTTTGATTTTCTGACTTGCTTCAAAGATAAATTAGAAGCTATAACGCCTCATCCAATCAAAACAAAACCTTTAACACATATGTATTTTACACATTTAAAATCCAGTTATGTTTTTACTGTTGTAATCTCTCTAGATTCATGTTCTTCTAACTCCCATAGAGCTTCTGGTAGACTCTATACCCTTATTTAATAACTAGGGGCCTGGTGCACAAAAATTTGTGCACTCAGGGGGTCCCTCAGCCTGGCCTGTGCCCTCTCACAGTCTGGGGCCCCTCGGGGGATTTCTACCTGCTGGCATGCCTGGCCAGATTGGGTGAGGGGCTGAGGGCTGTTTTCAGGCTGCCCACAGCTCCATTAACCCAAGGTCCCAGCGAGGCTGGCTGGAATCAGGTTTCTGGGGTTTATTTATCTTCTATAATTGAAACTTTGTTACCTTTAGTGGAGGCATAGGCAGGCAACGGAAGCCTCCTATTTGCTTCAGCTTCGTGGCTTCTATAATTGAAACATTGTTGCTTGAGCAGAGGCCCACCGGCCTAGTCAGGCAGTTGCAACAGAAGCCTCCTGCTTGTTCTAGTTCCGTGGCTGCTGGTCGCCATCTTGGCTGGGTTAATTTGCATACAGCTGATCTGATTGGCTGGTGGGCGTGGCTTAGGTGTCTTGGGGTGATGGTCAATTTGCATATCACTCTTTTATTAGATTAGATGTGACTGTTTTACCAATGAGTATTTTCTAAGATCTGACCTCCAAACTTTCAAGACAATTAGTCTATATCTTTCCTTTTTTTTTTTCTTGAAGAACAAGCAGCACCTGGGGAAAAACCTGGGTTTCATTACTGTAATCTACACAAGAGTTTTCTGTTTAATAGTGGACAAAAATGAAATGAGGTCTCTGTCATGTGGTATGACACTGAGTGAAGGAACAACCCTCTACAGGTAACATGACAGTGAATTAATTCCCTGCTGTTATAACTGCTCTGAGAACTCAGGCATCAGCCCCCTTTCTGAATAATTTTCCATTTGTATATATGGTTGTCTGACAGTTTATTTGCATTCACATAAGGAAGAAAAGCCAAAATTATTTGGCTTGCAATCAACAACTGCCTCTATTTTTGTTTTGCAGTGCTCTCATTCAGTGCATTTTAATACGTTTTTAACAATGCACGAATTTGAGTCAGAGGAACTGGAGGAAAAGCTGGGATGACACACATTTATTATAAGATATAAAGGGATGAGACATCATCTATTGTTTGCCATGCCAACAACCTTTAAATTAGTGCCTTTTCTCCTTCGGAACGGAATTGTTCTCATTACGGCGGCTGGGCACAAGTAGGTTGGCATAATTTGGTGTTTTCTTTTAAGAAGTTTTAAATCTGAAGTCATGCTTGAGTAATCTCCAAGTTCTATCTCACCCAGATTTTATCAGCTTTAGTTAGAGTTCTGGTTTTGGAAGTCTTCTTCCATACATGCCATTAGATGTTTATAGTTCATTGTGTGGAGATAGATCTTGACTGAAGCAAAGATAGATAAGAAATGCAATATTGTTTTCTTTAAAGGCTAGAATATCTCATTATCTGCACACTATCTTCCTGCTCTTTGGCCGATGATGTTGACCCAACATTGAAATAAACTAACATTTAGAAGCATTGAAGTATATGAATTTTTTAATAAGTAAAAAAGCAATGTGGACTCCCTCATTTAAGTCTTATTGAGTAGTCCCTATATCAGGGACAAATAAGTATATTTAAGTTACCTGCAATTTTGCTGAAGCTGGAGTCTGAATTTTAAGTTGCTGAAACTGAACAACTGCCATCTGGGACTCCATAACTAATTTCTTCGTGTTAAAATGGAAATTGAAATCTATTCTATGGACAAACCCTTGCTAGGTTTTGCATTGCAGATAGATGTAAAGCAAATAACTCCATATTAATTTTGGGAGATCCCTTAACCACTTAAATAACACAAATATAGATGCCTCAGACCAAGATATTTTCATTCAGTTTAGAAATAGGAATTGGATATGTCTTTAGCAAGACTGTGTCCTTGCAGAAAAAATGTCTTTTTTCTAAATATGTGTTTGAACTATACTGAATGTGTCCTAAAAGGGTAGTTATTAAAGACTGAATAACCTAGACTTTGGTTAATATGTCACCCATTAATTACTGTGATAGCCTTGCAGTAGAAGGTGTGGAGTATCAGACCACATTGAGTTTCCCACGTGTCATTCAGACCGGATTGAAAAAGAGAGAGAGAGATTTTGGACTGAGAGAAGGAGAATGAACTCTCTCTCTCTCTCTCTCTCTCTCTCTCTCTCTCTCTCTCTCTCTCTCAAAGGCTGCGAGAGGTGGAAACTAAGCTCTTGGGAGAAAGAACATGGGATGTGCTATTTGTGGGCACAAGCAGGTGCTTGCATGTTAGTGACAGAGCAGGAGAAATGACTGTGTGGGACTTCTGTGAAGGGACATGGTCCTTAGGTTCTACTTATTTAGCCCAGAATTTCTCAAACGTATTCAAATAAGGAACCCCTATGTTCTATTACACTTTTCAATGTGCCATAGAATACTATTTGGAAGAATACGCTAGAAGAAATGGTATTAGCCACACTTCCTCTAGCATGAATTGGAATCACCCAGATGGCTTGTTGAAACACAAATTGCTGGACCATCCCCAAAGTTTCAGTAGGTCTGGGGTGGCCCTGGAAGATTTGCATTTATAATAAGTTCCGGGCTGCATGCTGGTGCAGAAACCACACTTACAGAATGAATCACAAACTAAAATAATCTGGGTGTTTTTTTCTTTCTCTTGCTAGAGTAATACAAATCAGAGCAAGTAGTCATTAAAATAAAGGCCAGGTATGAAAAGCTCA